>JAOEHX010054177.1:0-30572 GCA_025448015.1 Bolborhynchus lineola
AACAGGTATTTCCATACAGCATAAATGATGTCTTTCCATGAGAATCATTCTTTACAAACAAATGCAGGCAACAAATACAGCTGTTTCCAAGGGAGTATAAATATCATGTATAAAGAGCATCCTTTACCAGTAAATGCATATATAATTTGCATTTTTGGTTGGCATATACTTCATTATGCAGATAGTTGCACATTTTTCTTTTTCCTCTGTATGTAGATTTGGGACAACCTTATGCATTATCCTTGGCTCTTCTTGACTAACAGAGGTCTTGGTTTAACAACCCTGAGTCATCTCACAGTGTTTTTCACTCCAAGTGGTGTATAAATTTTTGTTGCATTTTGCACAGGAATGAATTTCACCCCCAAGTATTCCAAACCTGTTCATTGTCATGCATATGTACCACTAGAGAGACAAACCAGACTGTTCATTTTACACATAATTTCAGTGCCTCCTCTAATATTTTTAAATTCCAAATTTGCTTTAACAAGCTGCTGATGTAACAGCAAGTGAATCATCTCACTGCCTTCAAAAGGCTGAGTAAGTAATATCCATAGATGTATGATTTTTCAAGATGAGGCTTACATCCTGGGGTAACTCATCAGACTGAACAGAACCTGGATGGGAACAGAGGAATGCAGTGGCTTTCAAAAATATTCTTTTGTGAAATATTAAGTCATCAAGACACATTTCACATTCTACAGCTGTGGGCAGGATAGCTGACACAAAAAACTGCCTTTTTTTTTTTTTTTCATCTTTTCTTTTCTTTTGACTTGAATCTATTTGATTTGATCTTAATCTTCTTTTTCCCTATTGTTGACATCTTCTGTGAATTAAGAATCTCTCTTTAGAACTTTGAACAAGCAGCACTGGAAGGGTAGGTACCTACAAGTGATGCTTTTGTAAGTGGTCATCAAATAACAATGCTGCACACATGCAGCCATGCATCAAAAGTCAAACGAATTCTGACTTTAGACAGGTGCATCATTTGGTCATACAGTATGAAGCTGAGCTTTTTGATATTGAGAAGCCTTTAGACAAACGGAGACACTGATGATACTCTCTCAAATTTTCACATTTTTTTTTTACATTAATACTTGGTACACATCCTTGGTAAATAATTTCTTGTTCTGAAATGCTGACTGTAGTTTTGTTATGATCATATTATGTACCTTTGTTTTGTTTGGTTTTATTCAATTGCTTTGTATTGTGAATTGCCATGTTATGAAACAATGTGAACTATGTTAGAAGCCATGATTCTGGTCTCACTTATTTTTTTCTCACAGGAATAATTTTAATGACTTCAAGCAAATCAGCTTCGAATTTTGGTCATATACTTCAGAAAAACATTTGAGATATTTACAGCATCCTAATTTCTGACTACACTGAGTTCTGTGCTTTGTCTCACTACATGACTTCATTATTTTACTTTTTCTTAATGTACTGCAGTTTCTTAATTCATGAAACCTATTTAATATAAAGGTTTTATAAATATTTAAGGTTTTGGCTTTGCCTTTCTTACTGTTTTTTCAACTGTGTACGTGATTTCATTGTATCAGTCTTACTTTTCATTCAAATTGTGTATGCTTTTCATATTTAGGCTGTTCTAATACCCAGAGTCAGCTGTGATTCCAACCCTGGTTTTGGAATTCATTAAATTAATCAGATAAAGATTACTCTGTGACTCTCAGCAGTCCTTTCAGCACCATTCCTCACAGGCAACTGTTTTATGGAAAACTAAGCTAATTTAAAATCAGTTTTATTTAGTCTGTAAATGACTTTTGCTTAATTTCCAAATACCATCTCTCTGTTTGAAATCAGCCTTGTGCTATTATGTCCATACTGGCTTCTGTGCATCCTTTGCATCAAATTTTGGCTCTTCACCATAGACTTAACTGTAAAGATTGTCTACTCTGTCTTTCAGTTCATTATTTGTAGCTTCTCTTTATTACACTTCAGAAAGTCATAGAATCATAGAACCATAAAATTGTCAAGGGATCTTAAAGGTCATCCAGTTCCAACCCCCTGCCATGGGCAGGGACACCTTTCACTAGATCAGTTTGCTCCAAGCCCTGTCCAGCCTGGCCTTGAACATTACCAGTATATGTACTGAGAAATCAGACAGTTTATATGATTACTGACTTGCTTTTTTTAAAAAAAAAAAAATAGTAGGCTTCGGTGTCACAATTTTCAAAGGTGAGGGAGAGACACCAAATTGGTGTTTGATGTTCAGAGGTTGTTGCTTAAGCCGTTCCCAGAAGTTAGTCTTGTTTGAAATAGGATAGAGTAGGAAATAAAACCAGGAGAGAGATGTAGCCAATAATAGTAATAATATTAATAATAATAAGTAAACCAGGCTATCTGTCTTTAGTACATTGAATCTATCAGTAAATAACTTTACAGATTCCTTTTCAATATTAAGTCAATGTTTTCCTTTTGCTTTGGGCTCCCAGTTGCATTATTTCCACTCCTTTCAATTGGTGCAATGAGTCACTGAGCAATGACACATGCCTTTGTGCTACCACTAAAGTTTGTGCTGTGCTTTTCTTGTAGATTAATTAGGTAGTTCAGGTCCAAGCACCTTTCAGTAGAAGTAAAATCCATATATCATTCTCATAAAAGCTGATCATAACAGCATAGTCTTACTAAAATGTGGCCAGGAACCATGATGTTGCTTGTTGTGGTTACAAAATACATAGGTCAGTCAGATGCAGATACAATAAAGCTTTACTTCTGCACTCAAATCTACTTCATTTTACCTTCTAATTTGAAATTGCCTGACGAAGAAACAACTTGTATTGATTAGCTGCTTTTGAAGATAATCACTGCCCTAACAAGTATATGACTCAAAAGTGTCATCAGAATTACCACGGAATTAAGTTCTTTCTTCAGTCTTGAATGCTATGTCCTCTTCTTCACAGGCTAATGTTCATATATCTCCTTGAGTCCTTTGGAATATTATATTTTGCTTTACTTATGACTTTTTCTTCCTGCAGTGACTACAGTCTCTGAGCTGGGATTTAATGCCCTTCACTGAGATGTGGTTTGACAAAGCAATTTCTCCACCTTACTCAAACAAACCATTAAAAAACTCCACAGTTTAAGCTTACAATAAACTAATGGTATGTGTCTGATGAGGAATATTGTGAAGTCTGACTGAACTGTCATAGCCACAGACTTAAAGATTGACAACTCAGATAAGAATTGGAAGGGGCTGCAATGTGGGGTTGTGTGTGCAACATGCTCTCGGCTCCTAGGGACTGCAGGAGTCAGTTCTGGAAATACAGAGATGCTCCCAACATAGTGCAACCACGCCACCAGTGCCTGAGCCACCAGGCATTATCTCAGCCTGAATGTCACTTCATAGAATCATAGAATGGTTTAGGTAGGAAGGGACCTTAAAGCTCATCCAGTTCCAACCCACTGCCACAGGCAGGGACACCTTTCACTAGACCAGGTTGCTCCCATCCAGCCTGGCCCTGAACACTGCCAGGAATGGGGCAGACACAGCTTCTCTGGGCAACCTGTGCCAGTGCCTCAGCACCCTCACAGGGAAGAACTTCTGCCTAAGAGCTCATCTCAATCTCCCCTCTGTCAGGTTCATTCTGCCTCGTCCTGTCACTACATGGCCATGACAAAAGGCCCTCTCCAGGTCTCTTGTAGCTCCTTTAGGCACTGGGAGCTGCTCTAAGATCTCCTCTTAAAGGAGCCTTCTCTTCTCCAGGCTGAACAAGCCCAGCTCTCTCAGCCTGGTCCCAGAGCAGAGCTGCTCCAGCCCTAGGAACATTTCCGTTGTCTCCTCTGAACTTGCTCCAACAGCTCAAAGTCCCTCTTGTTTTGGGGGCCCCAGAGCTGACAATCCCTTCCCTAGACCTGCTGCTCACACTGCTGGTGATGCAGCCCAGGACGTGGTTGGCTTTCTGGGCTTGGCACTTCTGCTAGGCAAGTGTTGAGCCTTTGAAAAATTCTTCCATCTTTTCAGTTGTCTGCACTAGCAGGCAAATTTGTCACACAGTATAGAGTCTGAGGAATTTGAGATAATGACAATAACTGGGAGATTCAACTGGTACTGGACAATGCCTGGCAGTTCAGCTATTGTGGGGAGTCTTTGTTGTAGTACAATGGTGAAGGGATGCAGAGTGGAGTTTTGTTGTTTGAGTATATTGTCTACCTTTGTTGCTTTTGTGATGTTGTGGCTTCAGTTTCATTGTAGGTTTTCTTTTTTGGTTGATGCAAATGAAGTATATGAAAAGTGCATGATGAATGCATATTTTAATGACAGTTCTGCTCAGTAAGACCTGTGACTAGCCTACAAAAGTGAATGGGGATGCTGACAATTTAATTTCACCAGTTTGAAGGGACTTTACATGGGTATGATATTTATTTATTCCTTGGAAAACATACAGCACTCTCTATTCAGACCTAACATAAAGTAGCATGGCAAAGGAAACAGAAAGCTGGCACTGATATCTGCAAATTTATACCAGTATCAGACTGATGAGAGGAGAGTCAACGTGGTGGAGGTGAATACCTCTCACTTGCAAGCTCTACCTGAACTATAAGCTCCCTCAGCACATGAAAAGTTTGGAAAAAAGAAACTTTATATGGTTGACTTTTACTTTTCTCTGCTGTTGACCTGAGTTGTGAAGGTTTTAAGGTGAGTACTGTGCATACATGACTGTTGATAGGAATACTGGGCTGCACACACTAATTTGTAAAGGAGTGGCTGCTCAGGGTCTGTACATAGTGATCAAATGGCTGACAGCTCTTGGTTTTATATGGATATCCAGCATGAGAGCTGGATTGTGTATACTGAGCTATTGGCTCACAAGCGTTGAGCTGATGGTATATATTTTTGGAAAAAATTTTGGAGAAGTAATAAAAATAAAAAAGATAAAGTCAAGAATGATGAGGCATTATGAATAGGCAGTAAAAGAATACTCAGAAATCTTAGTAAACTCTTGGGCTATTCAGCCTTGACAATGTCCTTGTCAATCTGAATCCAATCTTCTTGTGCTTTGAGAAGCCAGCTGCATTTGTTCCCACCCTCACAACAGTTCACTGGCTCAGTGAATCACCCTGACCTACAGCTTGCACTTTAAAGCTTTCACACTCTACACAGTCACCCTGGGAGAGCAGAGAAAGAAATGCATAGGGACCTGGGGTCAATTATAAAAGTCCAGTTCATCAGAAGGAACTTCTTCTGAAGTCAGTAGGAGTTCACAGCATGAGGTGGATGTGAAGCTAGACCCCTTATCAGGCTTCAGATGAACCTCCTAAGCACACATGCTGTCCTTTCATAGATTTTGGGATTTGCAGTGCTTGATTTACCCCATGCATAGGTGAAAAAAATGCAGTAACTTGTAGTATAAACTTTATTAGCTTACTAGCTTTTTAAAAATACAAAGCAGTTGTTCAGCACAGTGGTTTAAAAACCAGTTTGATTTTTACTATGAGATGATATTCCACAACTGTAGTCAAAATTGACATATAATCATTCAATACATGGCGTAATATCCTACCAGCAGTTCCATTAAACTCACTGTGAATAATGAGGGAGTAATTTGTGCCATAAAACACAGAACAGTTACTGGCATCTGTCTGTGTGTTTGCACAATGCCCTCTGTGATGTGGCTCCTATCTGGATGTTACAAAAATACACACAAATACATACACATAAACACAGAAAAAATAAATTCATGAGCTTTGAAATGCAACTGAAATATTGAGATAATTGAAATCAAATAACCAGTTCTATTTCAACCATTACCAGCTGTCTCTGTGATTTCATTTCCTTCCAGGTGAATAAAAACCAGCAGAGTAAATCTATTAAAACAACCTCCGAAGAAAGGACTTTTTTGCTGGTGATGTTAACTTCATGGTTGTCTTTTTGCGCAATGGTTTCATGGGTTGTTTTTTCAGAGGCACCACCTTTTTGGGAGTTTGTAGCCCTTTATTAAGGTCAATGTGCTCATTGCAGAAGTACTTGACATTTGCTTCAGAGAGACGCAGAAGCATTGTCTCTGAGAGATCCATACACTGAGCATGGACCCAGTGGCCAGCCCCGTTGGAACACAGAATCATAGCAGGCTTGTTGAATTCTGTTGAATAGAAAGGGACCCAGGTGTTATTGTCAATATTGCAACTGGCAGAGCAGGTGATCCAGTAGCCTGTTTCTGATTCATCTTCTTCATCATCTTCATTGTAAGTGTCAGTATCACCAACATCAAATCTATTGGCTTCAGCACTGAAACAAAACTCTTCAGAATCTTCAAATGGAATGGAGTCTCTAGGGTCTTCAGTCGATGTCTGACTGCAAATTTGTGCTGTCAGTTCTTCTTCCTTGTCCTCTTGTCCTTTGCATCTCAAAATGTAGAAGTAGTTTGCTTCTGAGTTTAACTGTTTGTTGGCCCCTGGGATGCCCAGCAATACAGACCCTTTGCCCATATCACTGCCAAACCATGTCCTGCAGTGTTTAATATCTGGTGTCCAGTCTGGGCTCTCCCTTTCAACAATCTGTATATTGCTGTCTTCCAGAACTATGGTGTTACATACCAACCGTTTCAGGTTGTCAGGCTGGTATCCCCCAACAAGGACAAATTCGGTATCACTGGTTTGAGTCACTATAGCACTCGACACAGATATCCCCCCTGGCAAGATGGTGCAGGTCACAGCTGGGCTGCCCAGTGGGAGATCAACTTTTAGCTTGTACAAGCTGGGGGACCTGGTGTTATTTTGAATTGAATGGCCTCCCAAAATGTATACTGTATCTTTTCTGGCAACTGAAACATGGAAAGCAAGTCCATCCTGAAGCTCTGGAAGTATGTATGATGTACAGCATCCAAACTCAAAATCAATGAGAAACACAGATGGCAAACAGTCAACTACACTGTTCCATTTTTCAGTGGTTCTTTGTGCAAGAGGGGTATATGATCTCCCTCCAAATATAACACTCATGCTTTTTCCCTGACTATGAACTATGTTAATTGTATGCCCGTATCTAGCTTCAGGGACATCTCCACCCAGGTCTTTCTCAATACATTGAAATGTGGGTTTCTTGCTACTTTTGCTTATCAGACTCATAACATAAATCTTATTTGAAAGGTCATTGTTAGGCGTTTTTCCACCATGGATGATATATTGGTGTTCATCAGACTCCGCATGGCCTCTAAGCTTGCAAATGGCGGGGTAGCGGAGAGGGGGCAGGTAACAGGAGTCATTAGAGAAGAAGGCAGGTTTCATTTTCAGCTCGTTCTCCTTTATATCGAGGAGGAAAACACCAGTAGGACAAGATCTCTTTGGCCATCCTTTCTGCCCAAAAAGGAAAATGTGCCCATAGAAATTCAGGAGAGAGAAGCCTGGCTGAAGCAGCGATGAATTACTAACAGCTGATACCACTTCCAGCGACATTTTTTCTGCTGACTGGGCCATATTCGGGTCAGTAGCTGAGGAAAATAAACACAAAGAAGCAGATTAAATCTGCTTTAGACACTGTTGTAAGAGTTGTTTAGTAGAGTTGAATAGTGAGTTTAGCAGAACTTGCACAGTGTTCAAGTTGTGTTTCAGTTCACATTTTGAGACCCTAAAAGACACCCTTTTCTACGACTCAAGGCATGAATAAAGGTGAGATGTGGGCAGTTCTGCAAGATTTTGTACGAACTACAGCTCCCTAACCCGTAACACCCCAGCGCGGCACAGCCTCCAGCCTGTAGGCCTGCCTTGCGGTTCTGGGACGGAGAACCGCGCCTCTCAGAGCCCTCCCGCTGCCATGGAAACGGAGGCCCCGCGGCCTGCCGGGGCTGGTAGCGGTAGCTGTCGCCTGAGGCCCGCCTGGCTGCGATCCTCGGGAAGCGGGGCTGGAGACGCTAAGCAGGCACAGGTGGGTGAGTGTGGCCCCGGGGCGCAAGGATTAAAAGTCCGGTGGCACCAGTGGGACTTTGTCCATTGGGACAAGTCATGCTTTTTCCTGCCCTTCTCTCGCCCAGAAGCTGCCGGCGAAGCAGGGAGGAAAGGCAGGGAGGAAAGTTGAGCAGGACCGCTGGGGCCGTTTGCGCTCCGCCTCAGGATCTGCAAGGGAACGGAGCCGGGGTTGCTTTGAGCCTGGAGAAGACTGCAGGAGACCTCAGAGCAGCTTCCAGTGGCCAGAAGGGTTACAAGAAACCTGGAGAGGGGCTTTAGACAAGGGGCTGTGGGACAGGAGAAGGAGGAATGCCTTTAACCTGACAGAGGAGGTTGAGATGAGATCTTAGGCAGAAGTTGTTCCCTGTGAGGGTGGTTAGGTGCTGGCACAGGGTGCCCAGAGAAGCTGTGTCTGCCCCATCCCTGGCAGTGTTCAAGGCCAGGTTGGATGGGACTTGTAGCAACCTGGCCTAGTGGAAGATGTTCCTGCCCATGACAGGGGGTTGGAAGTGGACAAACTCAAGGTTGGTCCCTTCCAACTCCAACCAGTCTGGGATTCTGTTGTTTTGCAGGTTTACAAGGAAGATATCAAAAGTTGCTGAAGACATGTAAGAGCAGTTCGTGCTATCTGTATTTCTAACCATATAGGTATCTTGAAGCAGCAGATATAGAAGCTTTTAGTGCTGAGGTGAATCTTGCACACTCATGCTGAACTGCCTGCTTGAAGCAAATTTGTTGCTTGAGAGTCTTGCTGCCAGGTGTCTGAGTGTGAACAAATTCTGTATCATTGATGTTTGCTGTTCACTTATGCTTTCATTAGTAGGTTTCAAGGAGTATCTTTTACCTTTTTTTTACCTCTTTGTTCAAAATCTGAGTTTATAGTAGTCAGCCTGGATCATAACACTGGAAGAGCTTTGGAAAGCACAGACACAAGGCAGGGAAACAGCTGTCCAGTTCATTGGCACAGTCCATTCCTGACAGCTTAGTTGTGCCTTTTAGTAAATGTCCAAGTTCACTGTCCCAGCCTTTGCCAAATCCCTAGAAGTTAAAGGCATGCACTAGCTTTCAAATACAATATTTGAAAACAAACAAAAAATCCCAGCAATCCTCCCATTGTAAAATACAGTTCCATGTTTTGAAATCTGTAGGATTCATATTTTCCTTGCTCCTACTTTTCATTTTGCTCTAATAACAAAAACAGAGCACCTAGTGTTTCTTTTTTAAGGAAAGATCTGTGTCTTCTACTTGTGTGACATCAAAACCTAATGACTGTGGAAAAACATAGTGTACAGTGTAAAATCATGGGAGCTGAGGACACTGACTACATCAAATTGCCATCAGTGCATGTTCTTGTGCACAGCAGGAACTGTTGTGCCATGTTCCTGTGCTACTGGCCCAGAAGCTGATATGCAGACTGCTGTGCTAAAATACAGTTCTCTCAGTATACATGTCAGGTTTTGGTTTTATTGTTTGCATGCAGAAAGATTTGCCCAGTTATTTACTGTCAGGTGATATGGTAAACAGGAATCTCTGCTACTTGTTTCTTGTAAACCATTAAAAAATGGTGTTGTTAGAGAATCTTGGACTAAATTTGGTTTGCTGAATTAGATTTCCTTTGTCTCTTCTTTCATACTGAGTGGTTACTTAGCTTCTTTGTTTCCACAGGATCTTTCAAAAAAGTAGTATGTGTCTTCCATGCTGAAGATGCCGCAAATACATGTGTAAATTAGTGCTCTGTTTTTTGTAATAGTAGTATTCTACATTTGACCGCTGGTTTATATTTAAGGTCTAACAACAGTATTACAAATATCCTGCAATTTAATTGGGATGCTGGCATTCATCTTATATTCTTACAGATATTTAAAGAATTTCCACATATGACAATTATTAGTGTCCACAATGTCCCAGACTGTTTCCCAAATCTTGAGCAGTACTCAATCCAGAGTATACGATCTGAAGAGACTGATGCATATAAACACTGGAGAAGTGACCCATGAAAATTATGGTGGGATTGATAAACACACAGAAATTGCTGGTTAAATAAACTTAACTTAAACACACTTCCTCTTTGCCATCCCTTAGTATTTTTTGAACTTTACATAATCAAGCAGTTCAGTAAGTAAAGGAGAGAATGTGTATCCTAGATTCTCTGACAGGAGTAGCTCCCTAGGCACTTCCTGGAATTGCTTTACCTTCCCAGGTTGTTTCATGCTAATTATGGTGTATTAATACAGTGTGGTTGATACTTTGTTGTGCTGTCCTCCACCTCTAACTTTCCAACACCACTGTTTACTCATCTGACCCTGAACAGTGTCAAGGAGGCCAAGAGATAAAAATCTAAACTTACATAAAAAAATTTAAAGGTTTTTTTGGTAGCTTTATGCTCAAAACCATGTCATTGTGGAGTAAAATTGGCATTAGTTAAGATAGAAGGGAAGAGCAAATGTTAGAATCAAAGATGGATAAATAATGAAGGGTGGAGTTACACAGACAATTACCAATTAAAGTGACTTTGTTTTTTTATAAAAGACAAAGCTCCAAGGATTACACAAATAAGTGAGAATTGCAGCATTGTTTTTAAAATCTGCATGTTTGAGAAGTGAACTGTAGAAATCTGACCTGGAAGTTAAGGTTTTTTTAAACAGAAAGAAGAAATTTAATATTCACCTTTATCTTATTTTAAAATCAAACAAGATTTTGAGCTGAGTGTTTTCAGGTGATGGTTGTTTGTGTGGCAAGAAGAGATTACAAGGCATTCACATTTAGATGGTTTCATTGGGAGATTTACTTACAAACTGATCAAATAAAGAGAGGTGTTTTTTAAAGGCACTAGCTAATTTAATTGAAATGTGCTTGATATGGAAATAGATGAATATACTTCCAATTTTATATGTAGAGTATTATTTCAGAATGTGGTTTATAGGATGAATGTGTTTTAGAAACAAAAGGTAGGATTCAGGCACCTCAATATCAAGTGACATTTCATATGCCATGGGTTATTCTTGTCTTCTGTGGAAGGCAGCAAGTCTCCCATAGGTAATGTCTCCTAGGTCTTAGTAAATCTAAAGCTTATAAATGTCACTACATTACTATGTTTTGTCGCTGAGTCCTTCCCAGACTGTGTTTGCTACTTATTGTGCTGGTTGACCCTGTGTAATAATTGCTGATCTGCTTGCTGTGCCAGTTACCTGATGAGGCAACAAAAAATTTTAACCAGGAGAGCAATAAATAATCAGGTCTGTTGTATAGCATGATTTTTCATCTTAATATTTGTTAAGAATATGAAAAAAATGCTATGTTCATTGTAATTTCACAGTAATCTGAATGCTACCAAATAGTGAATGATTTTATCATATGAACCCAAGCCACATTTCATTTACACAGAAGGTGTTTGAAGAGCACTGATTGGTCACTGAGAGAACAGATTACAGGATGGAACAGTCATACTTGTTAAATGCTCACTGCTGACCATTTAATTCTGTCATTAGTTTGCAGTTATTTTTAACTTGGCATGAACACAGATATCTACGGTAGAATTAAATTTATTTTGCAAATTTAATTTGCAATGTTGTATATACGTATATTTTTTTTCTTTTATTCATGTGCATGGTATCCTTTTGCAAAATGAAAAAGTGTACCCCTTAAAAGCAAGTGCTGTTCCCAAATTATGCACAATCAAAGTAATATTCAAACACAGAGTTTTGAAATCCTCCATAATCAGACTTAGGGAAAGAAATCTTTACATAGTATTTCTGAGAACATTTGCAAAGTGTATGAACCAAGTTTGCTTTGGGCAAAACAATAAGTTCAACGTACCTGGCTGATAGGGGTTTACGCGTCCTCTGAAATCTTTGTGTGTTATTTGGATTCAGATGTAAGCACTTTGCGGAATCTTCTCTAACAGCACAGGGGGCTTGTGGCATGGAGACACAGCCTGACAGAGGGGAATCTATGCAGAATTTGCAGATGTGCCCTTGAGAGCTCAGTCTGCTGTGGCTAACTGGCTGTGGCAGGTTTTTTTGCCTTTTTCCTCTCGTCTTCAGATGGAACAGCAAGAAACCCACCAGGCTCTAGAAGTTTTAACTCTTTACAGTAGAACCAGACCAGAGTGAAAGTAGATCCCTGGTAGCTCGATTGTAAATGTATGCATCATATGCTGCATTTGCTGCATTATACTTTAATTTTTTTTACTGTCAACCTCATGATCTTTTGGGGATTTTCCAGTGCTATTGTAGTATAAAAATGTAATCTTTAGGTTAGAAGATAAAATAATTTCAATAGCTAGTAAAATAAAACAACTCCTGTTGATGGGCATGCTACTGCTTTTCATAGGAGTGCTCCACTGCAGGTAGGTAGTGACATTCAAACAGAACAAAGGAAATGACAAATACATGCAGCCTTTTGAGCGACAGCTGACTGGAAGTTGAATTCAAAGTCCACTGAGATCATTAGAAATGTCTTTTTTCTCCTTCAGTGGCCTTCTGTTCAGACCTTAAAAGACTAATGAAACTTTGCACCCTTCTGTGGCATTCTTATCAGTTTCCCGGTGCTTTTCTCCAACAAAAAATTCTTAGACTCTCTGGGAAGACCTCTGGGAATGTATCCTTTCAACAGGTAGCAGTGCTGGGGCACAGAGGATAAGGCATTTGCATAAAATTGCAGAGCAAGGAAACAGAGAAACCTGGAAAACAATTCACTCTTCATTGCTCCCTGCTTTTGTTTTTCTGGCCTTACTTCACCCACTCCTGAGTTACAACATCTGCTGCACAGTGTTTTAGAGATACCTCATCTGCCATTTGAAACTGATACAGAATAGAAACAGAAAGAGCTTGAAATGGAATTTGATTAGTACAGCAAAGCAAACATACCAGATATTTGTGAAAATAGCCTTGAGATGTTGAATAACTGCGGTGCAGAGAGGATGTTTCTCATCTGAGATAGAGCAGCTCTGAGTCATTGTACCCTGTAACATCCATATGGACCTAATACTTCTCTACTGAAACAAGGATGAGACTACCCTGCAGAGTTGAATGCTGAAGAACTGAACTTGCCCCAAACTTAAGAGCATTCAAATTACATTGATTTCTGTCTTCAGTAGCATCTAGATGATATATGACAGGTTCTTAGTCAAGTGCTTCTTATTCATACTCTGACCATTGTTTGGGACTGTGATCAAAGATTCTACTGGCAAAAGAGGTATAAATGTTTATGGAAAAAGTCCAGCCCCCACAGTTGTGTCTCATTGAATATTTTATTCTCATTTTGCCAGTTGACATGCCTTATCTTTAGAAATTCTTTTTGCAATTACTGTGGTTGAGAAGATGAAAAAATTAAGTTTTTTGGCAACAACATGTTGGTTTTGGAGGAGGACATGGCATGTACAAGCTGGCCTTTTGTAACTGTCAGTGACAAACTGCTTTAGAGGAGCTGCAGCAAGTCGCTTCAGAATAATGTATGTACGAGGCAGGAAAACAGTGTTTGGACCTGTCCAGGTCATAGCAAGAACATCTAGAATTTACATTCAAAATTTATTTGGAAGAGAACTTGTGAAAATGAATAAGTAGACTTTTCCTTCATAATTTCTTTTTTAATAGCATTGACATAGGTAATATGTTTTCAGGAGATTGCTCGCTCCTGTGGAAATGCTTTGTTCCACTTGATTTTCTTCTTCCACAAGTAATTACTTAAAATAATTTGCAATTTACATCTTCATATAATTAAAAATTGCATTGAGATTTTCAGTTAGACTTTTCAGTGTATTTTTTGCCTGAAAAACACAGTAATCAGAGCTGGGATGTAGGTCACTCCATGTGGGCTGCAGTAATGCATTCCAGCTCAGTGGCAAAAGGGAAGGCTGCCTTACTCATTTGTGCAGGGTTAGCCAGCCAGAATGCCGATATGCTGAATATTTAGCCAGGGTGCACAGGCTGAAACCTATGGAAAAATGGCCCAGGGAGTCCAGCATCCCACAGTCTGCAATTTTATGTCTCATCTAAACCCATCAGTAACCAGTATTTAACATGAGAGGTGCAGGCCTCACCTAAAATAGTGGATTGAATCCAGACATTGTTCGACTATCAAATGCAGGATAACTGCATTGCATGCTGCCATGTTTAGGAGGAGTGTTTGATGCACAGAAAATGTTACCCTTGGCAGAGGCCTCCAACTAGTCTTTTAAAGGGACAAGCCATTGGAAATACATTAAAAAATACTTGTGATCATCTGTGGGGCTGATACAACAACGCTGAAATCAAGCAGGATCAATGTGCTTGCTTGCAGTTAAAATCCTTAGACATATATGATGAAACCTCAAGCATGAGGTCCTGCCCCTAGGTCAGGGCAATCCCAAGCAAAAATACAGGCTGGGAGACTGGTTGGAGCTGCCCTTGGGAAGAGGACTTAGATATGTTGAGTGATGATAAGCTTTCCATAGCCTGGCTTCAGTGTGTACTGGAGCCCAGAACCACCCCCTGTGTCCTGGCCTGTATCCCCACAGCATGAGCAGCAGGTCAAGGAAAGGGATTCTCCCCTTCTGCCGCTCTCTGGGGTGGCCTGCCCTGCAGCCCTGTGTCCAACTCTGGGGACAGCAGTATGAGAGTGACATGGAGCTGACATGGAGTGAGTCCAGAGGAGGCCACTGAGACACTGCAAAGGCTGGAGCAGCTCTGCTCTGGAGCCAGCCTGGAGAAGAGAAGGCTCTGGAAGACCTTAGGGCAGCTTCCAGTGTCTAAAGAGGCTACAAGAAAGCTGGAGAGGGGCTTTTGACAAGGGCTTGTAGGGACAGGACAAGGGACAGTGGGTTTAACCTGACAGAGGGGATATCGAGATGAGACTTTAGGCAGAAGTTCTTCCCTGTGAGGGTGCTGAGGTGCTGGCACAGGTTGCCCAGAGAAGTTGTGACTGCCCCATCCCTGGCAGTGTTCAAAGTGAGGTTGGACGGGGCTTGTAGCAACCTGGTCTAGTGGAAGTTGTCCCTGTCCATGAAGGGTTGGAACTGGATGAGCTTTAAGGTCCCTTCCAACTCAAATCGGTGATTTCTGTGATTCTATGATAGTGCATTCTAAGCTTTTACAAGCTGAGCACTAGAGGCACATATTTTCCACCATTGCCAAGGTTGTCTCCCAGGCTCAGTAATGCACTCATGCCAGCAAATGTAGCTTCTACCCATACAAATTGCTAATGCATTAAGTGTGTGCCCTTAAAGTGTCCTTCTGAAGGCAGTGGCAAACATCCAGTTGATGCAAACAGTTAGCTGTTACACATCATGCTGAATACACTGCAAGGAGCCTCATCTGAAAGCTTTCATTCCTTTGTAATTGAAACTAGTCTTTCAGTTTGTTTCCCTAGTACAGTTGACCCACACCTGTTTGTGGCCAGAGCTTGCTGCTGTTGAGTTTGTTCCAGGAGCTCTGTCTCCCTGCAGGTGCTGAGGAGTGGGGAGGTTGAGGCAGAAAAGTAGGGCAGGGTAGTAGAGCAGGGGGGGCTTTCTTTTGTAACTGTAGCTTTGCAGATGTGTGAACAAGGAAACGGTTGACTGCTTTCTGTAAAGTGGGTAACTTTCCATTGCTGCCCCACTGCGAAAGTGTGTCTTTCTCAGAGCAGGAATTCCTAGAATCACTCTGGTCACTAGGCCCACTTTCACAGTGCCATCCTGGGATATTTGTTAAGGTAGTGACCATAGCTGTGTTTAGCTATAGAGAGGGGAGATGTGATGAGGTATTAGGAGGAAGTCCTTCCCTGTGAGGGTAGTGAGGCCCTGGCACACATTGCCCCAGAGAAGCTGTGGCTGCCCCATCCCTGGCAATGTTCAAGGCCAGTTTGGATGGGGCTTCGAGCAACCCAGTCTAGTGAAAGGTGTCCTTGCCTGTGACGGGCGGTTGGAACTCCATGAGCTTTAATGTTCCTTCTACCTCAAGCTGTTCTATGGTCCTATGATATTCTTTGGGAAAAAAAAGCTGTGAGCAGAGTAGGTACTGTGCTAGCTCCATAAGAAAAAAAGATCAGGCATTGTCTAGTGGTAACAGAGTGTAAGATGTAAAAATAATGTATTTATGTTCAACCTTATTTTTACAGACATAGGTTAACAAAATCTAGCGAACAGGTGTATCTAGTGATGTTTTTCCATGAAAGTATGAGTGATCTGTTGGGAGAGCAAATTTATAGTGTGGAAACCTGACTTAAACCTGTGCCAGAAATATTAGTAAAGTTGTTTTTTACCCCCTTGAAATAAAATTATGCCAGGTTTTAGTGAGTTTGTAGAGAGGATTAGCTTATTGCTCTTTCCATTTAAAATTCATAGCCTTGATTTTTCTTTCTTTGCCTATATTATATTTAAAGTAACCAAAATAAAGCACTCAAAATGCAGCGTAAACCAGGAAGCCTATATTCCATGACATTTTTTATTGTTTAATAGAACTAATAACTGTATAATTGAAATCATGCTGATACTCACTTGACCTGCATCTGTGATTTAAGGCAGATTTCTGATTTGGCTTAAATTGCTGGGAAGAAATCTGTATTTGGAGAAATAAAACTGATTTTTACACAGTCTGCTCATGATCCACAATGCTTAGTGAATGATCACCTCAAGAAACTTCATATTTTGGATGGAAAAGCAAGAGATGCAAGAAGAAGGTACAGTTGTTGCTTGAATGCATCACTTAGTGATATCTGACTCTGAAACCATCCAGAGCCAGCATGGGAAAAGGATCAGATATCCTTGCCTTACTTGCCTTGAAACCCCCAAGTTTGTTTGATGCCTTTTGGGAAAAAGAAGACAAGTTTTAGTGTCAGGATTAGTTACTCTATAGCAGAGCATACAGTCCTTGCATTTATAGAGATGTAGTAGTATCCAGTTCATAAACTGTGAATGATTCCAGTCAATTATTGTACTTTTTTTTTTTTTTCTCATGACAGTTCAAGGAAGTCGTTGCCTTGAGGCTGGGAATTAGATGGTTGCTGAAACCTTTTACTTAATGTAGAATCTACTAGTTAGATCTTTAGCAAACGTAAGAGTCTTCTGGTCAGCCTGGCTTCAGCTGTTCACATCACCAGACTTCTCTGCAGCTTACCTAAGTATGGTGTACATTTAAGAGATACTCAGGAATAAAATAGATGGCAAGCAGCAGAAAACTAGAGTGCAGTAAAAAGGAAAAACTCAAAAACTTTGTTAGGTTTAGATAAGTTTCTGAAGACCTGGTCTTGAACACTGCCAGGATGGGGCAGCCACAGCTTCTCTGGGCAACCAGTGCCAGCGCCTCACTGCCCTCACAGGGAAGAACTTCTGCCTAAAGTCTTCCCTCTGTCACGTTAAGGCCCTTCACTCATGTTCTGTCCCTACAGGCCCTTGTCAAAAGTCCCTCTCCAAATTTCTTGTTGTCCCCTTTAGGCACTGGAAGCTGCTCTAAGGTCTCCCTGGAGTCTTCTCTTTTCCATGCTGAACAAGCCCAGCTTTCTCAGCCTGGCTCCAGAGCAGAGGTTCTTAATGAGCTAGAGAATCACCTCTCTTGAGCTGCTGATCACGCTCTGGGGATGCAGCCCAGCACAGGGGTGGTTTCTGGGCTCAAGTGTACACTACTGGGTCATGAGAAGCTTCTCATCAACAACACCCCCAAGTCCTCTACTCAAGGCAGGTCCACCTGGTCTCCTCAAGCCTGTATTTGTGCTTGGGATTGCCCTGACCCAAGTGTCGGACCTTGCACTTGGCCTTGTTGAACTTCCCGAGGTTCACATGGTGCCACCTCTCCACATTGTCCTGGTCCTTCTGGATCCCATGCCTTCCCTCTAGCATGTTGACTGCACCACAAAGCTTAGTGTCACTGGCAAACTTGCTGAGGGCGCACTCAATCCTATTGTCCATGTCACCAACAAAGATGTTGACCCATGCTGGTCCCAACACTGACCCCTGAGGAGCTCTTTTAAACTCCTGGTGACTCAGTTTTTTTATCTGCTATTTTGAATAATATTTGTTTGTTATTCCTCATGTGCTTATTGTGAAGTTTATTTCATTAGTATTTATAAAGGACTTGGAGAGCCTAGACACCAGAAGCTGAAGAAGAACAAAAGGTTGTATTATCATTTTCATGATTAAATATATGATTTTTTTTCCCCTTGACACTAACCTTAAAAATCACTGCTGTCCTTCATATAATGAAATTTACCACAAATAAAGGCTATAATAACTGAACAATAATGAGGAATAGAAGGCACTACTTCCTTCTAAAACCACTACAATTTGCTGAAACCACTCTGAGAATCTGGTAGATGACATTCTGTTTGGTCAGTTCACCAAGAGGTTAATACTGATTTGTTTTTTTGTAAAACACTGGAAGACTTAAAGTTTAGGTCATGTGGGTATACATGTGTTTTTATATCTTCAGAACAGTAGTCCTCTTTACAAGCTGGACTACAACATTAGAGTTTTACATTTGAAATCATACTTTATTTTCCTACTGGGCTCTGAACAATTCCTGTTTAAATTTATTTAATTTTAAAATCAAGTTGGCAGCCTTTCTTGATTTGTAGTTTTACTGAAAAATTACGCTTTCATTCCCAAACGCCACTTCTTAATGCTGTGGTAAATTGAGAAGCAGTGCAGGAACATATGAAAATCAAACATATAGTGTATAATGCATTCTTGCCTCCTTATTAGATGTGCAAAATGATCATTCAGGTTTTTTTGTTTAGTTGTCAAATGTGCGTCTCTCACCTATGTTTTTCTGCTTCTAGTAGTCTGCTCCAATGTGTATAAACTTAGTAGTACTGTTAACTGTTTGGGGCAATCTGAAGTGCGAATACAGGTTGGGTAGAGACTGAATTGAGAGCAGCCCTGCTGAGAAGGACTTGAAGGCTTTGGATAACAAGAAGCTCCCCATGCCCTAGCAGTGAGCGCTTTAGCCCAGAACCCCTCTCTGTGCTGGGCTGCATCCCCAGAGTGTGAGCAGCAGGTTGAGGGCGGGGATTCTCCCCCTCTGCTGTGCTCTGGGGAGACCACCCCTGCAGCCCTGGGTCCACCTCTGGGCAACAACACAAGAGGGATGTGGAGCTGTTGGAGCAAGTCCAGAGGAGGCCATGGAGATGCTGTGAGGGCTGGAGCAGCTCTTCTCTGGAGGCAAGCTGAGAGAGCTGAGCTTGTTCATCCTGGAGAAGAGAAGGCTTCTTAAGGGGAGATCTAAGAGCAGCTTCCAGTGTCTAAAGTGGCCACAAGAAACCAGGAGAAGGGCTTTTGACAAGGGCCTGTAGGGAATGGCTTTAACCTGACAGAGGGGATACTGAGATGAGATCTCAGGCAGAAGTTCTTCCCTGTGAGGGTGGTGAAGTGCTGGCACAGGTTTCCCAAAGAATCTGTGTCTGCCCCATCCCTGGCAGTGTTCAAGGCTAGGTTGAATGGGGCTTGGGGCAAGCTGGTCTAGTGAAAGGTGTCCCTGCTTGTGGCAGGGGGTTGGAACTGGATGAGTTTTAAGGTCCCTTCCAAATCAAACCATTCTGTGATTCTATTATTTACACATCTTTTATAAGTGAGGAACAAGTTAATTTTAGCATATTTTACTGAGGGCTATGTCAGGACCATTAATTGCTTCTCTTAGAGTGATGGGTAAAGTGATAGGGTTAGGCTAGAAAACTGCTGTATGACATGGGCAGTGGAGCTTTCAAGTCCAGAGAAGCTTCTGTGGAATTCCTTCAGCTTTCAGCACTTGTTCCTCTCTTGAGCATGTTCCTTGCCTTCCTATGTGGCTGCTCAGTCCCATCCTACCTTTCCCATCCTGTGTACTGTTTCAGCATACACATGTCATCGTGATTTAACATGCCCTCCAAAATCTGGGTTTAATGGCTTTGATGGTGCAGTGAGAAGTGCACCTGCAAAATGATGGATCCAGTCCAAGTTTGGATCTACGAGTGTCACTGTTGTTAAATCCATCATTCTAGTGACTGTCAGCACAGTTTCTGCAAAGAAGGCAGGTGTTGTAAGACTAAACAATGCCAGGTTGGATGGAGCTTTGAACAACCTGGTCTAGTGGGAAGCGTCCCTGCCTGCGACAGGTCACTGGAACTAGATGAGCTAAAAGCTCCTTTCCAACCCAAACTATTCTGTGATTCTATGATTCTATGAAAATGAGGGGGAGTGAGCACCACCAAGATTGTTTGGCACTTCTGTCGCTCATACTTCCCAAGGACAGAAATTTCAGGCATCAGTCTCTCCCTTTGTGCTTAAAATTACTATGTTAGGTACTCTTAAATTGTATTCTGCCTGCAGAAGCATGTGGCTCTTTTCTTTCTGTTGCAGAAACAGCCTGCTAAAGCAGATATACCTGTTCAGCTGTCAAGGTGTGGATGATGGGAGAACAACTGTTGAACCTCAGCATCCTTGATCAATTCATTAATAGCCATGAGCAGTCATATGGAGAGTTTCCAAACACATTCACTTATCTTTTTAAAGGTATTTAACTTCCCAAATCTCCCATTAGAAAATCACAGCCAGAAATGAAGGCAAGAAGAGAAGCAGTACTACCCACTTGTTTTGTGATGTTAGGCGAATTCTTGTGATAGTTTTGTTTCTCCTATCAGTGGGATCCCTAAGGATAACTTTCCTTAGCTTGGTTCACAAACTGCTAAGGTAGGTCTTACGGGTGGAGAACCATGGTTTTCTTGCACTATTTGGAAGCACAGGCTTTTCCTAAGTATGTTCTGCATTGTTTTGATAGAGAAGTTTCCATAAAAGAAGAAGAGCCTGAGGGAAATCCTTAATAGTATCAGGTGGTCTAACATAAGGGCTGTGCAATTTGGATACTTTCACAGGTTTACTAAGACTAGCTTGCTGCGCTATGCTGTTGTATGTGCCAAGCTAGCAGACAACTTGGATGAAGGCACATCAGGACATCAGATTAGGATGATCAGTCTGAAAAGGTCTCATTCTCTGCAGATGAAATAAAAGGTGGGGCTTAACATTGATCTGAGAATTGCTGAATTTACAGGCAGTTTAGAGCTGGGTCCAAACTCAGTAGCTCAGGTTCAGTTCTTTTGTTCATGTTAGGTCACGTGCCATAAAAAAAAATGCTAGCTACATATAACTCAGAATTCTGTTTACCACAGATTTTCATGAAAAATTATGTCCTTATGCTACTGCAGTAGCACTGTATTTTTCTTTTACAGCATGTGGCGTGCTCCAGTGATTGGCACTCAGAAATCTGTCCTGTCCTTCAGGCAGATCCAAGTCACAGGCGTTGAGCAGAAAACCGGTTGGGGGAGTTGGAGCCATTGAAATAATCTTGTGGCAACCTTTTTTGTCTCCTCCCAGTAAAAAACAGAAGAGAAAAGAGACACTGGGGAATGAGACAAGAGGTCTGAAAATTAGGTTCTGATCTTCTTTATGTGTGGTGGATATACTTGAGATAGCTTCTGTCATAGATGTATGCTTCATGTCATGATGCTACTTGCAAAAAGCCTCAGGGTATATTTCAGTCACTTTCATTGTCAGTATAGCATCTGCCAGTAAAACTGCATAAAAGATAGAGCTTCAGCTGAATCAAATACTTATAAATGCAGTTGCCTATGCTGGTATAAACAAAACAGCTCAGCTTGTTTTCCTCCCACCTTCATTTTCCTTAAAAAATACCACGAGGTGCTGATTTGCATTATGAACTAATGCCCCATGCAATTCCACTTAAAGCATGAGGCATTTTTAGCATCCAGACAGTGCAAAATACTTTATAGAATATCACATTCTCAGTTTATTAGACCTTCTCAGTTTATTAGACCTAGGGTCTTCTGCTGACATAATAGTTCCATTGTTGTAAATAGGGGAAACAGTATTACTGAATTTTTGCATTCCTTACTTCCTTTGGCTTTTTAAGGATTTATAATATCCTAATCAAGAAAATTGCATTTTTAGAATGTTATCTTTTTATGTCTGAATGTATGATATTATCTTTGGCTAACTCTTTATTCTTCCTTGTGCTATTTGAAAAGATGCTGTCTTAGCTCAAGTAGAACAAGATTGCAGTCAAAATAAGGTCTTTCTAAATTCTGAGTAGTTGATTTAGTGATATGTGTATGGCTGAAATAGCACAGATACCTTATAAATTAGTCGAATCATAAAATTTTATTTTTGATACAGGAATTTAATCTTCGTAATTTTAGTATTCCTGAACCCCCCAATGATTCCTTTTTTTAAACTGTGCTTGATGCTGTGACAGAATGAGAATTAATAGGCTAATTGACAAGTAAATCTCACAGTAAGGCTTTTACCTCACTTCTGTGATATCTGATGGAACATAGATAAACATACTTCAGTGTAATTTAAAAACTCTGAGCTCAGCTTTTAAAACCTATATATACTCTTAACAAACAGGGCCTATATATCATGAATGTATAATATTTAAAAAATATCTAAGCACTCACTCCATAACTGGAAATTTTTAAACTGCTTTTATTGATTCTGTAATGGATGGACACTTGGGGGCAGTTTAAGATTCTGTAAGTCTCTTAGGTTTCCTACTTAGAGCATCCAAAGTAGGTTTGTTTTTTGTGGTTGGTTTTTTTTGTTTGTTTGTTTGGGTTTTTTTTGTCAAAAGGGTAATATTAACAAAACTAATAGAAAGGTGAAAGGGTTGGCGAACCCATTGGAATGTAATTTAGTGATTAGAGCCCAGGTCCAGAAATGAAACTTTCATGCTCACTGTAAAGTTTTGCAGAAGTTTTCAGCATTTGGAAAAAAAAAACCTGAAACCACCTCTTGTGCAAATCTAAAGCAAACAATTTGGTTAGAGGAATCATTTCATTAGTCATTTATTTTCATACATTCATATACGCTGCTTTTAGAATCACTGAACCCCCTTATGTGTATGCCCAGTTAATATTTAGTTTTGTTAGCTTGTTCTTTTACCTTTGAGTGTATAAACAAGATGATAATAGAACAGGTAACCAGTGCTTGCTTTGAGGTATTTGCTATGTTTTATTAAGTCCAGAATAAAATTGTAAGAGTCAAAGATTTCTTGACTGTGCAGTTGAAGAATCATAGAATCATATAATCCCTGTCTGGTTTGGGTTGGAAGTGACCTTAAAACTCATCCAATTACAACCCTCTGCAATAGGCAGTGACACCTTCCACTAGACCAGGTTGCTCCAAGCCCCATCCAACCTGGCCTTGAGCACTGCCAGGGATGGGGCAGCCACAGCTTCTCTGGGCAACCTGTGCCAGTGCCTCACTCTCACAGGGAAGAAGCCTTATAAGGGTTTGATTTATGAAGGAATCTATGACACAGATTTATGTAGATGTGTTCAGTGTGTGGTCTCATCAGAACTAAGTACTTTCTAGAACAACTTTAGATGAAAATCTCATGGAAGTAAATCGAATTCCCACTTGCTATGCAGGGTAAGAGACGTTTAAATCTTAGGAAGAGTGTTTAAAATCTGGTGGAGAGAACTATGATATGCAAAATTAGAAAGCAGCATCTGCTTGTTTTTCTAAACTCAGAGGAAGATTGGGAAATTCCCTGGAGCATAAAATATCTTATTTGACCTTTTACCAAAAAGGAAAAAAGAATTGTCCAAGCTTCAAATTTTTCATCTAGATTTTAAATTAGTGCTCTCCCACTTCTAAAAATGCAGGATCCTGGATAATCACATGCATAGAAAAATGCTACCATGAATAAAATTCTTACCCAAACCCAAGTTTAGATACATATTTTTTCCTTGATCTGGGACATTTGACCACTGGGATTAAATTAAGTCCATTCCTGCTGTTAACTGTGTTTGATCTCATATACTTCATGCTACGTGGCAATGCCTTAAAGCCTGAGGACAGTGATCAGCCCCATCTGTAAGCAAACTGAACTTTGGATATATACTTCATAGCCTCAGTGCAGTTGTTTTGATTCCTCTGTGCCAAGCAAGCTGTCGAGCAGAGGAAGTTGGAAAGTGGCCGACCATGTCCCTGCTTCCAGGTGGCATGCAAAATCTGTATTCTGGGTTGTTATTAGACTAATTGAATTCCCCAGTGAAGGCTGAGGCTGTGTTTAGTTCACAGTCCATTTGACAGTAGTTATCTCCTTTTTTTTTTCATTAACCACATTTAGGAAAAACAACTTTCTACTTCCTATATATGTATCAGTGGGGGCACTTTACAAAAAAAGCATTGCAGAAAACTGTATAAGAAATTACAGTAAATTTGCTTTTATTTTAAAAATGGACCAGGAGGACAATGCTAACCTGAAGAGGAATTTACAGCCTTTTTCCTATGAGTGGATTTGTCAATACAAGCAACTAGATAATTCAGCATAATTAATGAACTGCCAGAAATGGACTCTTCATCAGGAGCTGTAGTGATAGGACAAAGGGTAATGGGTTCAAACTTTAACAGGGGAAGTTTAGGTTAGATATAAGGAGGAAGTTCTTTACTGTGAGGGTGGTGAAGCACTGGAACAGGTTGACCACAGAAGTGATGAATGCTCTATCCCTGGCAGTGTTCAAGGCTGGGTTAGACAGAGCTTTGGGCGACATGGTCTAGTGTGAGGCATTCCTGCCCATGGCAGGGTGTTTGGAACTAGATGATCTTAAGTCCTTTCCGACCCTAATTATTCTATGATTCTATGATCCCCTGGGAATTTGAACAGGGCATGAAATAGGGAAACAGCATCAATTCAGAGCTTTTTGTTGATGTGTTGTGCTGGATAATTGGAAAGAATTGTTTGGGAGAAAATATTGGCAGTTTTTTTATTGATCATAAATTTGGTAGTTACCTGTATGTAACATTCACTTAATGTAGTATAAAATCAAATATTGTACAGAGCCCCTAAATGCAGAAAACCAAACAGACATAGGAATGCAAACATAATAGATTATTTTTAAATAATAATTGCTGATCTGCTTTATGGATATTTGTTGTCCTTAGATCTCAATGGTATTTGCCATGCAAAGTCCTTCATCTCCGTTGTATAGACAGAAAAAAATGAGGTCTAAAGAAGGGAAATAATTTGTGTTTGCATGCACAGCAGCCCACTGGCAGCAGCAGATAAGGATAGTCACTTGGACTCCTGGAAATGCTGACAGCCCTTGAACAGCAGTGCTGCTCTGAGACACATTCTTTTCTATGGTGCTTTTATTACAAAACCATTTCTAAAGGTTGTTTCAGGTAGAAAAAAACCCCAATATTTTCATTCTGTTGCATAATGTAAGATTTTCTAGAATGTCGAAAAAGGGAAAAATTTACTAATTTTGCTCCTCATGCTCTGGTATAGATTTCATCCTATTGGATGAAGTGGTCCTACACACATACTGGCTATGGTTGAATTCTGTAGTACTACCCAAAGCAGTAACAGATTGAACTCTTACTCCAGTTTGTCACTTTGCCTTGAAAACCACCAAGTGTGCTGAATGCAGCTATTGGCTATGTTTCATGTCATTGCACTGAGACGAGGAAGTCCTCTTTTCCAGTGGTGGAAATGATACAAAGCAGTACAGGAATGACTTTAAGCTGAAAGAGGATTTAGATCAGACATAAGGTCAAAGATGTAAGCTGTGTCTTCTCTGAGCAACCTGTGCCAGTGTCTCACCACTCTCACAGAGAAGAGCTGCCTAAGAGCTTGTCCCAGTCTCCCTTCTGTCAGGTTAAAGCCATTCCCCCTTGTCCTGTCACTAAAGGCCCTTGTCCAAATCCTCTCTCCAGGTTTCTTGTATGTCCCTATAGGCACTGGATGCTTTTCTAAGGTGTCCCCAGAGCCTTCTCTTCTCCAGGGTGAGCAAGCCCAGCTCTCTCAGCCTGTCTCCAGAGCAGAGCTGCTCCAGCAGAATCTGTGTTCTGGTTTAAAGAGCAAAGAATTCCTGAGACATGAGTAAGTTGCACTGAGGAAATGCTACAGTGAAAGAAATGGTATTCAGCAGCAAAAATACCCTTAAGTGGAGGTAAAGTGTAGAAAGGGAAGGCCACAATGTTTGACATATTGGACTTTCAATATGTGCTACAAGGACTAATTTGCACACTTAGGCAAGTAAGTTCTTCTTTTCCCTGCTGTATAGATCAAGTTACTTTGGCAGAAGAATTATGCTTATTCAATGCTACTGTAAGATACTGTCATCAGAAGTAGTGATGGTTTTGGTTCAGTAAGATTGAAATGAGGACTTCAGGAATTCAGATAACTAGGGGTTAGACAATTCTGGTGCTGAAAGTTGGCAGATAGAATGTAGTACCTACAGAACATACATTGTCTTTGTGGGTGGCAGCAGGAGGCCATGTAGGATGCCCTAAGACTCTTAAAGGAGGATTGTATAATGAAGTTTAGGTGCATCTGGATTGCTCTTATGGACTGGCATGTAGGAGTCTAATACTGAAATCCTTCAGATACATACTATATGGGGTACTTGGACTTTTTGTCTTGAAAAGTTGTCAAATATCATCCATTTACAGAGATTCATGGCTTTTTAATACATGGAAAAAGGAAGATAGCTTGAGAATTTAAATCAGAGCAGGTTTTCTGGACTAAGTAATGTGAAAACACTACTTACTATTATCAGGTGGTCAATATACAAGCAGAAGGAGGCTGCAAGTTTTGATTGGGTTACTGCAGAAAACCTGGGAGTTGGTTTGATTCAATTATGAAAACCAAGTAGAAGGCTTTAAAAATTATCTTCTCAAACAAATTGTATTTTCAGCCTTTAAATCTGTCTTTTTACACATACAGCTTGTCATTTATGGTACATGAACTCAGCATACAACAGTGTACATAGTTGTGAATATGTTGTAATATAGGTATGTTTTCATCTTGTGGATATGGCACAGTGATATTTTATGGAAACATGTCAGTGATGGGGTTTCATCTGGTTTTAAAATGTGTCTGTTTGCTGATGATTTGCTTGAAGAATGGAGATGGTGAATGAACATGAGATTTGTGCTCATGCCCTTTGTGCAACCATGCTACTATGGATGATTTTTGGTTTGGGAGCCCTGCACTAAGTCACTGTGTTATTCTTCCCCATTACGCTGCTCTGGTGGAACACCTGCTGCAAATCCTGTGTCCAGCTCTGGGGACAACACCACAAGAGGGACGTGGAGCTGTTGGAGTGAGTCCAGAGGAGGCCACGGAGATGCTGCGAGAGCTGGAGCAGCTGTGCTCTGGAGTCAGGCTGAGAGAGCTGAGATTGTTCAGCTTGGAGAACGGAAGGCCCCTTAAGGGAAAACCTTAGAGCAGCTCCAAGTCCCTAAAGGGGCCACAAGAAACAAGGAGAGGGGTTTTTGACAAGGGCCTGTAGGGACAGGACAAGGAAGAATGTCTTTAGACTGACAGAGGGGAGATTTAGGTTAGATATTAAAAGTTCTTCATTGTGAGGGTGCTGAGGAGCTGGCACAGGTTTCCCAGAGAAGCTGTGTTTGCCCCATCCCTGGCAGTGTTCAAGGCCAGGTTGGAAGGGGCTTAGAGCAAGCTGGTATAGTGGAAGGTGTCCTTGCCCATGGCTGGGGATTGGAACTTGGATGGACCTTAAGGTCCCTTCCAACCCAAACCAATCTATGATTCTGTGTTTATTTGAATCCCAGTTTTTCCATAAAAGCATAATTTGGAAGAGATTTAAGAGGTTCACAGGCCTTCAGCTGGCCCTTGCCTAGTCCATCATTTTGAGGACAAAGGAGCAGATTGGAATTTACAATAGGAGCTTTGCTGTATTATTTTTTCACTATGTATTTAAAGGGGCCCATTTTTTATTCCCACATCAATTGAAAAAGACAGAAAATACCTAGTAATTTCTGTTGTTTTGCCCAGTGTTTTCTATAGGCTTTTGTTATTGATTGTTGTTGTCTGACTTTGAAATGTTTCAGACCATGAGACTTTTATTATTCCTCTGGGGCTACTATTTAATCAAACAGATTTCACTGATGGGATTTTTTTTTTTTTTGTTAATCTTGGTAGCAATTTTCTCTGGCTTTGTTATAAGTGAGTCCATTATTCCTTGAAATATATGGATGATCAGTAGACATTCTCAGAAGTTTCCCTTCCAAAGTGAAAGACAAAGGGAATTTTAGTCAATATACAGGATACGTAGCAGGAGAGAGAAAGATTTATCCAGCTGGATACACTTTCTGATAGAAATATGTTTCTGATGTTTGCAACATACTTTTCAGTGACACACAATTATGATAGAGGCTACTCTTGAGAAACTCAGGTATACTTTTCTAGAGACCTAAGCTAGATTGTTATTTCATTGTAAAGGTACTGACAGTGGAATTTCTAAAAAGTAAGATTGAAAAACTCTGTGCAGTGTGAATATGTGAATCTTGCCATCCATCATTTCAACCTTCTTCTTCTGCTACTTTTTGCTGTGTTTGTATACCTTGTTTTGGACGTTTGTCACATGTTGTAATGACCAGTGTTGTACATCTGGGTCCTGGCTGGTTGAGAACTGTGACTAGTAAATCAGTTAGCAGTTAGGCAGAGGGAAGGCAGAGTGATCCTCTTTGTGGCTTAAATGTGAACCTCCCTCCTTCCGTTTGTCCTTCAAAAGTAAGGACAGCAATGTTTGAGCTTCAGAACTCTGTCAAAGGAATACAACTGTTATATATCTCTGCATGTTGTAGTTTCTTTAGATTTAGAACAATTTATGTGCGTTAGTTTTGATAGTATTTTTTAAGATCGTGACAGTTACTGCTTCAAAAGAGTCAGTTATGTGGCATGTGCATTGAGAAACTACAGGTACCAGTAGTTACTTCAGACATCTGAAGGTGGATCCTACTGGCTCTGTGGGTTGTAATGTTTGGTTCTCCTTCCCCCTCCATTTTATGTGGCGTAGCCTCATTTTGCACATGATTGCATAACTGATACTCTGTCTGCAGCATCCATTTCAAAACTGCTTTGGGTTTAGACTTTTTTCCTTCTTAATTTTTCTTCACTTGCAGTCATGAATCTAGTATCGCATTGCAGTTGCGAATTTTTCATCATCAAGTACAATGTTTATTATTCTATAACCCAATGACTCTGCAATGGTCTTAAGCAGAGAAAAATTTCTGACAGCAGTTTATGACTGATCTCTTTGGAAAAGGGATGGTGCTTCTAGCTGTAGTCTGAGATTGTTAAAGGGCACATAAGCTTTCTCAGCAAGTGCATTCATATATTTAAGAGGGAAAAAAGAAGCTTATAAAAGGTGGAAACAGGGGCAGGTGGCCTGGGAAAAATGCAGGGATGTTGTCTGGGAAGCTAGGGACCAGGTCAGGAAAGCTAAGGCCCAGATAGAATTGAGTCTGGCCAGGCATGTCAGGGGTAACAGGAAGGGCTAGTCTGTCTGTTGCAAGCAAAAGACAGACTACGGATAAAGTGGGCCCTCTCAAAAGGCAATGGGAGAACTAGCTACCCTGACTTTGGGGAAGGCTGAGTTTCTCAATGATTTCTTTGCCTTAGTCTTCACCAGCAAGTGAAGGAACTGGTGGATCAACTTGCTAAGCCACTGTCGTATTTGAAAAATCGCAGCAATCAGGTGAAGTTCTGAATGACTGGAAAAAGGGAGATATAACCACAATTTTCAAGAAGGGAAAAATGGAAGACCCAGGGAGCTACAGACCAGTCAGTCTCATCTGTATACCTGGCAGAATCATGGAAGAGATTCTCGTGCAAAGCATGCTAAAGTCACATAAAAAGCAACAGTGTGGTTAGTGACAGCCAGCGTGGCTTCACTAAGGGGAAATCCTGCCTTACCACTTGGTGGCCTTCTTTGATGAGTCTATAGAAATGATGGACAGGGTCAGAGCAGTTGACATCATAGAACTGGGTGTCATGGTTTAAGCCCAGCCGTAACTCAGAAACACACAGCCACTATCTCACTTCCCCCCTTTCTCCCTGCAGCTCCCAGAGGGATAGGGAGGAGAATTGAAAGAATGTAACTCCCACGGGTTGAGATAAGAACAGTCCGGTAACTAAGGTATAACACAAACAACTACTGCTACCACCAATAATAATAATGATAAGGGAAATAACAAGGGAAGAGAATACAACCAACTGCTCATCACCCACCGCCCAATACCCAGCCTGACCTGAGCAGTGATCTCACCCTTCTGGGTAACTGCCCGTGGTTTATATAGTTGGCCTGACATGCTGTGGTATGGAAAACCTCTTTTGTCAGTTTGGTCAGGTGTCCTGTCTCTGCTTCCTCCTGGCTCCCCCTTTTCCCTGGCAGAGCATGAGACTTGGAAAGTCCTTCAGTTGAGCAGCAACTGAAAGCATCAGTGTTATCAGCGTTGTTCCCAGGCTGAAAGTCAAAAATACAGCACTGCAGCAGCTACTATGAAGGAGAAAAATGACTGCTACTGCTGAACCCAGGACGGTGTCCACCCCTTATTCCATACCATTCATGTCATGCTCAGATCTCACATTTTCAATATACCATCACTCTTATCTCATGTATATACATATATACATCCACACACATGCAGCGAGAGATATCATTCCTTAGTGCATGGACCAATCCCTATAAAGCTGCTGAGTCCATCCGGTCCATGATGTCAGGCTCCATCTCTTGTAGCAGTTTTTCAGAGCAGGAGAGGCTGTGTGCAGTGTTCACACTCATAAATAACCTGGGCAATAGTGTCCATTGCTAAGTCCACCCCTTGGTCATGAGTCCATCTGTATGTTTCATCTCTGCCCTGATGGCCTGAAGTGTCATGGGCCCACCAGGCTCAAAATAATTCACCCTCCCCTTCAGCA
>JAOEHX010054178.1:0-25401 GCA_025448015.1 Bolborhynchus lineola
ATGAGCTAGGACATAAATGAAATGGGAATACTACAGTACAACATTTACAAACAGTAATTAGTAATGAGAAAAACACAGAACTTGCGAAACAGGTACAATTTCTTTTCTTTTCACTGAAACTTGTGGTCACAAGACTTATAAAAATATTAGTAGAATTAGAGTTTTGATGCACTCTCTAAAGCCAGGCAGACTGTTTTTCTTTGATAAAGGCTTTATCAAAATTAGGGGGTTTTAGCGACTTTTAATTATTCCTTACTTTTTCACTGCAAAGTCAAGCTGACAAAAAGAACAGGAAAAAATCTATATAAATTTTAAAAATCATTCTCATTTCTTTCGCCCTTCGGTTACCTCACTGAACAGCAGTGCTGTGCCTACTGTCCAAGGGTACAATCTGTACTTGTTTCTGGGCTGTGATAGTCTGAGAGACTTTCAGTAGCACATCCTTCATCAACATTTCCCAGGTTTAAATACAGTCAAACCAGAAAGATATACTTCAGAAGTCTCCACAAGCAATTTAAAGTAGTGTTTCATATTTCAGATATCTCTGAAAAAAAATGCATCAAATCAAATGAATAATGACAGCAGCCCACCAAAACTCCAGCTAGGGTGGAATACTGCAAAGTTGCTCATAAGGAGGATACTGGAGTATGCTAAATAGAAATTATTTTGCCTTTATGGTACCACAATTTTAGCTCATCACAGCTTTGAAACAAGTTTTCCTGATTAACAAGTTCCTGAAATCCAGCTTTATCATACCCATTTATTTTCTCAGTGTGTAACAGACAGATCCACAACACAGAGCACATGAGAAGGCTGAAGAGCACTCTGGTCACAGCCAAGGTGCAAGGTCTGACACGAGGGCTAAGCCGGCATAAAGCAGGTGCTGCTGAAGGTGCCACTCTGCTCTTCCCTCTCTGACAGGATGTGCAGAAAATTAAACTTGCAAAAAGAAAAAGGAAAAAAATCTGTCTTCTCTTTGATTATGCAGTGAGCTGGCTTACCCTGAAGACAACAATCTGTGAAACCTGCAAATCCATGAATGGTAGGTCACTTGTCACAGAGGAGGATGAGAAGGCTGATCCTTTCCAATGTCACCTTCTCTAATGACCAACTTAAGTGTAAGGTCACACTGCATAAATAGTGCAGTTTCATACAAGTTCCTCTTGCTAGGGGATGGACCAAGACCAGGGAGTCCTAGAGGCTGAGGTATGCATGGAACTTGTGCTTCATTCGACAGGCAGAAGGTGAGCTGTGCCTGAGAAAAGAAAGCAGACAAGGCACAATCTCATGGCTGGGGTGACTAAATGACCCTCTCCCAGGTTTAGGTTCTGTGCCATTCATTTTCATGTGTGATGAAAAAGATATTGAGGCAACTCCTCAAACACAGTCACTAAGTGTGTGGACCCTGTTTTTAAGGTGCTTGGCCTGAGGAGCTGATACAATAAGCAGAGCTGCAAAGTTTTTCAACAGGATATACCTGCCACCTGAAAATCTTAATCCAGTGAGACAGAGCCACCAGTGGGACTTACACTCCATCTTGTGCTAGTGCACAGCCCCCAGAGCTGCAGCCTTATCCCACAAGTTGGGTCTCCCAGCTCTGATGCTCCTTCTTCAGCAGCCATTACACAGCTCAGTAGCCCTCAGTGTCTCTCCAAGGTGGGGATGCCCATGCCCCACGTGGCACTGAACCCAAACTGTGCACTAGTGGATTTTTTGAACAAAAGTTGTCCAGAAACTGAAGGTCTGATTCACTGCCACACTGCTGCAGACTTTTAGCAGCATAATTTCTCAGGAAGCCTTTGCACAAAAGGCAGCAATACAGCCATGAATTATTCCTTCAGCTTTTCCTAAGTGATATTGTATACCATCAAAGATGGTATCCTTCAGATACTCTCAGCGTACTTGACCAAGCATGCAAATAGATCAGCTGAGCCCTCCTGAGCCTACTCTTGACCACTCTCTTGGAAAAAACATTTCTGGCCTTACAGTACACTGATTATCCATACTAAGAGAAAGGAAAGGGTGAATTATGCAGAGACTCCACTCAATACATTAAGATCTTTAAGGACCATTAACTGAGAAGTTTATTGGTTAGTTTATTTACGAATATGCTTCCAACTTAAGGGATCATCCATCAAAATAACTTGTATTTACTACAGGCAGTGTTTATAAATACAACAATTCCATTACAATTAACCACCTGTATCTTCTAATACAACCCAAGCCAACAAGTCAGAAAAATTAAAAGTCTGGTTTCAGTTTTATTTTGGAGCTGCATGAGTGATACCTTCAAGAAAAGATTGTTGTCAGACTGTGATGACATACCATTTAGCACTGTGTTCCTACAAAGTCCCAATTATACTTTAAATTTACTGTCTTTTTGCAGACTTAATATCACTATTTTGTAGGTTTACCTTTTTGTTTTAAATTATAACCCTGATCTGGTAAGTCATAATGGGTACATATATATAACCACTATGAAAAGAAAGAAAAAAGTGACTAAACTGAAGAATATGTGGAAGCCTAGAAACGCCTCTCCCCTCCCTTATGTTTACCAGAAAGGCACTTCAAGAATGTGAAATTATGCTATTTTAGACTTCGCCTGTTCTGGATTCAAGAGAAGTGAGTGCTGGTTTAATGCCAGGGCTGGTTTCCCTTCTTGAGCTCCTAGGGTATTTGTTAAGCATGTGTATGTGTTCATGTTTAGGGCAAATAGATCATGCTTCTTGTAATAAGAATTACTCAAGCAAATAATTGGTGCAATACTTAAAATGGATTATGAAAATAGCTACATTTAGTCTGAAGCTCTAAATGCTACATGCTTTCCTCACCATAGTAACATAAGCATCTTTCAAAAGAAGAGCGGAGAGGAAAGAGCTTGAATTCTTCTGCTGCAGAGACTAAAATGTCTGGCAGGGGGAAGGGACAGGCATTGGGAGAAAAAGTGCTCACTTCACAAGCTTTTGAACCTCAGATGGCAATTTAAGAAAAAAAAATACTGTAACTGCATTTATTCTGTTTAATGCTTTGCCGATACAGTGTTATAAACTTCTAGAAGCCTTTAGAGAAAGAGTGAAAATTCAAATGGGAAAAAAAAAAAAAAAAAAAGGAAGATATGTAATTTTTCCAACATAAATTAAGTTGGGGAGTTTTGGAAAACCATTCCACGGTATCCCAACAAATGGCAGCTAAATAAAGGTGGTTAGGTTTTGTTGTTGTTTTGTTGGTATTTTATCCTTCACAGGATTTTATCCTTCACAGAGAGCAATTTAGCTGTTCTACAAAAGGAAGTGCAAAAGAAAATAAATCAGAACCTCATTATGCCATGACCTTTTGGTGACGGACAGCTGGCAAAGTGTTTAGTACTAGAACAGAAGGATTCTGTTCAGAAGAGTAGAGGTATAATAATGAACAATAGAATAAAAGTTGCCAGAATAAAAGTTGCCTCTAGAACAAAAGGGTAATAAAGCCAGAGGCCTTTCAGTGCTGTGACCACATAACATAATTTGTGTTCTGCTGGTTTTCACTGACAGAATTCATATCCAGTCAAGACCTAGGACGGGAAATTTTGTGACCTAGACTCAAAATTAACATTTATACTGTATATTTAGAGGCCTGGCCAGGCATTTAGCGGCCAGGCCAGGTCCAAGTCTGTGCCCAGCACTTAGCCAACAGTCGCTCTACCTGGCCACAAAGCCAAGGTACAGGCAGCCTGTAGGTCAGTGCACGATGTGCTTGCTGTATGAAGGCAACACAAAGCAACTCCTTCTGCCCTCCTACAAGCAGATGGCAATGATGCCAGGCAAGGAGAAAGCCATCCCTTCTCCCTAGAAGGAAATACAGGATACTTGGAAGTCTTCAGGCTGTCTGTAAGGCCAAGTTCACAACAGTGCCCTCCTATGCACCAGGGCTTAGTGTGAGCCTGTATGTGACTGTGGGTTTACAGTCATATTACATGGGTGCTAAAAGACATCAGATATTCCATTCAACTGCAGACACCTCCTGTAGTCATCTAAAATTCAGAGATGAAAACCATGCAGTGTGACTTTAAACTTGCATTTGAAATACTGTATTGATCTAGTTGATAGCTTTCATTACTTTAAAAACATGTGGTATTACTTTAAAAGGAAATGAAAAAAGCAATCCCATTCTTTCACATACTTCAAAATTTTAATCAGTACCACAAGACTGGCTACAAAAAATTTTAAAACAAAACCAAACCACAAGCAAATTTCTACTAACTATTGCTTTGGAGGAATATGGTGGATCTGGCCATCCATGTCAGGCACCAGATCCACACTCTCAGTAAAAAGCAGCATGACTCCATATGGCCTAAGAGGGGTTTAGAGTGTCTCACAGTACTGTATGCTATTATTATAGGATATACTATGAGCACAAAAAGAATTGGATCATGACCGCATTATACACCCACTCCAAATGATTCTTTGTTTACCTGTAGATTATCAGCAATTACAATTCCAAATTCTTTCCAATATATATGTGTAAATCCTTCATTGCCCTTTCTGTACAGTCCACATTTCTAATATTTATTGTATTGGTAAGTAGCATAGACAGGAGTGGAGGACTTAATATATCAGGTACTTCAGCTGTACAGATTCCAACTATTTCAACATCTCTACATTAACACTACAGGACTAAAAATGACTTGCAGGAACAGAGCTTTTTCTTGGTGTATTGTTACTCTCAACAAGCAAAAAAAAAAATCATTGTAAGGTACAAGATGTTGGACAGTTGTTTAAAACCATGCAATAACACAATATGATTAGTTTTGCAAGATTTTGTAGTTGAAAGGGAAATAAGAGCTAGGAAACAGCTTTAGAAGAGAAAAATCCAAAAGAGTCTATCCTTCTTTACTGAATTTCCTGTTAACATTGCTAAGATAATGGGGACAGAGACCTTATTCATAAGTACAAGACTTTTGACAATAGGCCTACAAATATTTCTCTTTTTCCTTTTAATTCCACTTCATTGTAAGCAAATCCAAGCTTGAAAATACCAGGCATCAGAAGAGCTTGTGTAGGTGTTTGGACTGCTGTAGAACTGGTCTAATTAAAAATAACCACACAAATAAAACACACAACAATGTTCTAGAAGTGCACTTTCGTAGGACAGGGTTTCAGGTACTCTGTCATGCTCTCATCCTTGCATACAGCTGCAGAGGGATAAGACTCTTCCTAGACTTCCACAGAGGGTGATTTTTCCCTTTCTGCCAAAATCTGCCTGTGGTGTGAAGTCTACCCCACTAATCCTATGACACTCGTTGAGAGATTGCAAGGTTTAAAATAAATAAATGAACAAACAGATGAAACCAAAACCCAGCTCTTCTTAGCTGAAATATGGCTGTTTGCAAGCTGGTTACACAAGAATACTTCTGCAGGAGTCTCGAGCTACTCTAGTTTCTGCTACGAGTTGCACACCTGTGGTTTGACAACCTGAGCATGTTTTCATGCCCTTCTCTTAGTCACAAAACTGGCACAAGGAATTGAAACAAGTATACAATGCTTCTTGAGCAGCTTGTGCTCCTTCCTGGTGCAAATCTGTCTGATAATTAGGTAGTACTAGGAAACCGAGTTGGAAACCTCTTGTGTTAGGATTTTGCATTATAACCATACATGTTACAGAGTATCTGGAGAACAAAGTAATCACTTCTTACATGTCCATTTAACATACTAGATGTTGGAGGAAGCCTTTCTTTGGCAAATACACTTTAAGTAGACTGTATCCACTATACCCCACATATGTTCATATTCTATTCTTGCCTGGAGAAGTAAACCACAGGAAACTATGTTGGCATAAAAACTCATTTCAGAATTGCCTTGCATCATTTAAATATTTACAACCTTATTTTCTTTAAAGGATAATCACCTTCAGCGACTGATTATAGTTTTCATAATAGTAATTCAAAATACTATTTGTACCCAGTCTAAGCACTTCTTGGAGAGACAAGCACCTGGAAATTAATTTTGATTTTCCCTCCACAATAAATTACTTTAAACATTAGATTTATTTTAATTATTTTTTGCCATCCTGCTCTATCATTCTGAGCAAGGCTCAGGACTGTTTGGGAATTAAATTTGGTTTCCAAACACTGCAAAATTCAACATTTAGAAAATCTTTACTCTTGTAACCAAACCACTAAATCAGCTCTATTTCTCAATTTTACTGAGAACAGCTGGCTTGAGAAACAATTCCTAAATTTAGACAAGTAGATTGCTTGAGAAATAATTAGGTATTGTTCCATGGTGATTTTTGTTTTTTTAAAAGGCTGTCAAAAGCTCATCCCACTCTTAGCAGGGGTGTGGATAATTATATACTCATTTCAAAGTAGCTGAGTTCAATCAGTCACTGAAATAATATACAGTATCCTGGAACAAAAGAGATCTGTTTCAAGCAAGAATAATAGCAAAAAGCAAGACCTCAGCATTTCAGATAATGCTTCAGCCATTGGAAGATGGGATTCAGTGTTCAGCATATCATTATCATGCAAGCTAAACTTCCATTCCCCTCTACTATAGGTAAGTAACTCAGGTCAATATAGAATTGTCATAGTTTCTCTGCAGGATTTCACGGAATTAAACACAGATATATGCTCTCTATAGCATTACAAGTCTGAACAATCTGAGGCACATATAAATTTATGTACGCAGACCAGATCTGAGACAAAGCAGAAGTACAAAGTCATTAGAAGAGTATCATGAAACCTACCTGTGCACATTCAGTTGGTGCACTTGGATTTCTGCCTGACTGTAGCTCAGCCATGCATCTAGAAATTCTAGCCAATGTACAGAATTCCTGACTCTGCTTGAGCAAAAAAATCCCAGCAGAGAATGAGCAGAGTGCAAGGATAACTATGGCGCATGGTTGTCCCTACATCAACTGAGTATGAACACATATTTTTATAAATAAAGATCTACGATCTGGTCTCTTAAAGATTCAAAAACTATTCAGTTATGATGTTTAAAAATATTTCTCTCTACTACTGCTCATAGCAGTGTATTCCACATACCAACAGTATGCTATATGGAACAGCCTTGACATCTAAAAGCAACTTTAACCTGAGAGTTAAATCAGCATATTTTGCAAACCTGCCACAAACTTTTCCCATTTTTGAGCTAGTGTAGATTTAAGAGAGCATCATTTTCTAGTATAGTACAATAAGCATGGAATAAGAATAGGATTGCATTTCTACTGCAGGGAAAATAAGCCCATCTAGAATGACTGTCACTTCTATGAACACATCTATGAGGACAAACCCACATTTCACAGGCTGTAAAATCTGTGTTAGTGTGGAACATGATAATATGAAAAACATGGATGTGAAAACAAAGAAAATTTTAGTACAAGGTCATAACAATTTATGAAACATCACTATGTCTTGATTTGAAAGGCAGAATTTCTGTGAAATCAACAACATTGCTATATTTTGACACAAAAGGTAGAATTCCTCTAAAACCCATAGTTGTCTTTTTAAATACAGGCATCAAATAGTGCTTGAAAATACAAGTGGTCTCATTCAAACTGGAATAAGTCCAGAAAGCATTGTAAGAAGCAAACCTGTGCAAATATAGATATCCTGCATCATTTGTCATTTAAATGCCTCAAAATTCCCAGTCTTTGTTGCTGTCCGTACATTTTTCCTGAAGCAGTATTATTCATATTAAAAAGCAACTAGATTGTTTACATCAGACACATTTCTAGGACAAAATACATAAGACACTTATTTCAAATTGGGACCATTAGATGGTGGGGAAATAATGAGCCTTCCTGGGAAAGCAGTGAATCTAAATATGTGCACAGAATTACTGCACAGAAAATTTCTTCTACACAGTTACTGAAGGGCAGGCATACCCTCAGTCTGCCCCCATGGTAGTAACCATACAGTCCAGAATAAGCACCTCTGGAAGGAGGAGCTGAATTAATTTTGTTCTGTTATTTCCTGGGGCACAAAGGCAACAAAATTCTCACCAATTTAAACAAAGGAAAAATAATTGGATCCTTGCGGCTTTGTGAAGGGAGGAAAATGCAGAAGGAGACCAGAAAAATAGAATATTACTGTGCAGCAATTATGGAGGTACCACTATAGCAACCTAATTCTTTAACCCAGAACTGGATCAAAGTTAAGTATAAATTTTTTTGTTGCCTGCTTGACTTTTTGGTCCATTCACATCCTTATAAGCAGTTGAACTAAGAGCTTCAGTGATGCTCCGCAGGTGGTAGCACACGGCTAGAGGTTCTGTGTGTGAGAGACTCTCAGTGTGCACAGGATATCCTTAAAAAAAGCTGCATTATTAAAATGAGTGCATGCATCTTTGAACACTGCTTATTGCTGCTTTCCACAATTCAGGAAAGGGAGTGGCATTTCATAGGTCAAAATCTTGCTGCCAACCAAACAGGGTGATCTCACTCTCTTCCTGCCCCTGCCCTGGTGATGCAGCCCTACTGTTTTCAGTAGCTTGAAGATGATATAATTCACTAACCCAGCAGAAGACTAGATAGCAAGAATGACAGTTTTGTATTAGATCCAGGCAGCTGGCATGAAAAATCTCACCCTGAGTATTTACTTCTGATACACTTGCAAAATCTCTTAGTTGGTCCAGGTATTATTCAAAAAAGGCCAAGGATAAGCAGATTTTCCATTCTAGTATTCCTGCTTCTACATAGTCTCACTCTGCACTATCAAGTTTGAGTGTTAAATGTGTTTAATCAATGAGGGGTTACAGCCAGGGAGCAATCTCTGCTCTATCCAGGGCTTGCATTCATGTCTCTCCCCACGCACTCTCCATCTCTGTTCACTGTGGAAGACTGGAAGTGCTCCTGAACCACACTCCTCAGACAAAGCCGCTTTCCCCTTCCTCTCCTGACGTGGAGAAAAAAAAAGTGACGACAGCAGCCAAGGAAAATGGTTCAATGGGTTCACCAGTTACCCAAAAAGAGATTAAAAGACTGAAAAGATTAAAAGTGAATGAGAAGGACATTTTTATGTGTTTCAATGTGTTTAAGTTAGATCAAGAATTCTCCAGGTGACGTGCTGTATCAGGTTGGGCAGATGGGTCACTGAGTTTACTCCTCAACAACCTGGGATCATGATGCTAAATTCAAATCTCTACACAGTGCTCTGAGATCTCAGAGCCATCAAAGGGGTGGCAAAGTGCAAGTATTCTAGTATTAGACTGATTTAAACCCTGCAATGCAAAATGCTGGCAGGCAATTTCAAATGTCTCCAATTGTAGAGGCTCTACAGCAGCTGTTGAAGTGCATTTGAATTTTATCAGCTGAGGTGGGGGTAAGTGCTGTCACTGAGTGAACATGGTGTGAGAACAAGAATGTTAATAAGTACACCAGCTAGTAAAGGCCAAGTGTTGACTGAATTTTTTGCCAAGTCTGGGTTGTGATTTTGCCAGTTTTGTAAACATTTTAAATAATGCAAAGAGCCTTGGTGCTTCCAGAAAATCAGAAGTTTGAAGAGTGAGAAAATATTTCTTTCTTTTTAAAAGGACAAACCTGCACAGAAGTGAAGGATAGTCCTTTAATCAAAATCTTGGGAGTTGCTCTGCGATGATCTCAGCTGAGCCTAAGGCTGTCCCATTTCAGTAAGCAAGCATGTTGGGTCAAATGTCTTACCTGTTTCTATAATGTTACCTGCCCTTGTGCAACCTCTAATTATAAGTTTCAGTGAGAGTCTTTATAACCTACACTGCAATTGGCTCTGTTTATGCATTGTAAGATTTTAAATAGTTCAGGAACTCTGATACACATCCCTTTTTCTTTTGTATATGCTTGCCTTTTGTCTTTCCCAAATTTCTCTTCCTGTCCCAACCACGAGTCAAACAGAATCAATCCTTAAGAAATTGTTTCGTTCTGCAGGGTACTAAAGCCAGAAGAAATATGAGTTGGAAGAATTTAAGAAGGTGGATAATAAAAGAAATTAGAACTATGTAAGTTATTAGAGCAGAGTAAACCTGGGGTCCTTCTGCATGATGAAAGACGGAATCCACTCCCTTTAAACCAGACATCCAGTTCCTGACCATTTCTCCAGAAGCTGGATGTTACTCTGCTCATGTAGTTCCGCTTCACCATGCAACATTGTCACCTACTTACTCAACAACACAGTGCAAGAGCACTACAATTTGATGCAAGTTTTCTGCAACCTAGTTCAAAAGGACAAAGGTTTGTAGGGCTTCTCCACCTGACAGCCTCCCACTCACAGCTGCCAGAAGCTTTGAAAATGAAGCAGCTCTGTGTTGAGCTAGGACAAGCTAAACACACAGTATTCTGTTTATTATTCAAGGGAACAAGGTTGTAGGTTTCAGCCCCAAAAAGCAAATTTTCATCATCACAGTGTCAAAGTAGTAGCTCATGATTCCAGATGTTGAAAGCAAGATGCTCTTGAAATGTACAGAAAAATAATGCAACAGAGTCTGCAAAACCCTGACCATCAGCTCTTTGAGCTACTGAGATTGAAATAATTGGGACAAAGGATGTTTCAAAACACTCTGCTATAACTGCATACTCAAGCCTAATTTGAGGCTTCAAATAACACTTGCATTTGGCTTGACACTTGTTTCATACACATGTTCCTCAGATGGAGGACTGCCAAAATATGCTTATTATTCCAATTATACACAAATGGTTCTGCTCAGGGAACAATGTGTCCGACGCTGGGAAACTTCATGCACTCCCAGGTACATGCACTGTACTCAGTTCATACATGCTCATCCTTTCTGTGCTTTCCCTGTTAACAGCATTAAAACTAGAGCAAACCAGGGCACACCTACTTCTCTAGAAGGTAGCAATCCACAGGTGATGACACAATGACAGCAATTAGAAGGGTTCTGTAATGTTTTGAAGAGCAGCCAAATTTGTATATGTCCCTTCTAGTAACCCCAGTGAAAGCAAAACAAGTTCAAAGTATTGTTCACTTCACTCTCCAGAAAAACAAATAAATACTGCAGATGATTAACTGAGCAGACTATTAACTGAGAATTACTAGGAGAGATATTTAAATTCACAAATATATGTGTATACATATTTGTGTGTGTACGTGTGTATCCACCTATATAGACATACACATATATATGCATACACATATAAATTGCTTTTCGTACAACAAAAAGAAGGGTGAGACAAAAAGAGCCTGACCAAAGACAGTAGTTGGCATATGCACAAAAGGGATAATGAGGAGCATTCATTTCCCCAGTCTCCTGTCCTGCAGGCAACTGTGGAAGGCAGAGAATTAATCTAGAACATTGTTAAATTTGAAACAGAGGCTTAAAGAGAGGGTGTTGACTGCAGAAAAAGAAATTAATTGTAGAAAAAAAAACCAAACCTCTTTAGTCTGGAAAAAGGGAGTGGTAATAAAAAACAGAGAGTCCAATATCTAAGGAGAAGCAAAAACTAGAGCAGGACTAATATAACACATTGCACATAAATACAGTGTATCTTGAAAGCAAAAGGTTATCCTTAAAGGAGGGGGGGGGAAAAACTCAAAACCAAAAAAATAGTGTTTTCCAAACAGTATTTCTAAAGCTAAGGTGCTAACTACCAACCCCAGTGTGTGAAGTACCCCAAGGTTTTCAGGGCACATAAACAAAGCACCTCTAAATTGTGGCAAGGAATACATACCAAAAAACATAATCCAATGATGGTCTGTGTACAACTGATGAAATAATAGGAGTTCTCATTAATGCACACACAAGAGCACCCAAACATACTAAAGGAAAAAGAAACAACACAGATTTGGGAACTCAGTTTGGATCTAACTTTTCCAACTGTTTTGTGCAAAACAGCATGAAACAAAGCCAATGAGAAAGGCCATTTCCAGGAAAACCTGCAGTCCAGCAGCTAAGAGACATGCTTCAGTTTGTAGTATACTGTTTTAAATTCCCAGTCTGCAGGATGGGTCTTGACATGTCAGCAGGACATACTCTCACCTTTTGGCTACAGGCTTTCCACTCTCTTCTCTCGCTTTCTTACCCCAAATTCCAAACAATATTTTGTCACATTTTCTCCCTTTCAATGAAATACTTGTCTTTGACAAATTGACATGTATCAAAACCAGCACAACTTTAACTAGAAAATTCCTAAGAGGATCTTTCTCTTATGATGAAATAACCACCATGACAAAGATGAGGGAGATGTTAAGAGACTCAAAACAACTAATAGTCCAACTTTTATTAAGTTTAGTTAATTGCACATCTTCCCTTTGAAAATCTCACCTTTGGGGCATACTGCTTTTACTTTTATTTTGCTTCCTTGCTGTTATGTTCACTTGTCTAGACATTTTTATGTCTCAAATTGTTTTAAATTGTCCTTTTCAACTTTCATTAATGTTCTCACTTCTTCCCTCCTTTACTCTTTGCACTATCCTCGCCAACTTTGGCTCCATATTGCTCTTCTGCTGTTTGCTCAATTTTTTCCATCCCCGAGCTCTACATTTCTCTCCAACTTATTTTCTTCACAAACTTCAATTTGCAAAACTGGATGGATCACCTATCTCATATTATCTCTTAAGAAGTTAGTTTTACCAAGGAACAAGTATAGCTTTTTATTTCCTATGCAGAAAACAAGTGGCTTTTTGTTTCCTACACAGAAAAAGCAGATGACTTGAGTAAATGAAAATACAGATAACATAACATCCAGTTAATGTACACACTCCAGGTCTGATTACAGGGCTAACCATCTGTTTTGTTTCTTGCCATTTATTTTCTGATTAAAGAATGCTGCTGTGGGTTGTTATATTTTAAGGTCAATCCATAAACTATGAGACATTAGAAATATTTCACCTTTATGGCAGCTTTTTCTCACCTTTAAATATCAAAGTGGAAAGCAAACTAGGTTATTGTACGGATGCAATTCAGATAAGCATCATTTTGAAATTTGGGCAGACATTTTGGGCAGCCAGATCCACACTTGGTGCCTGGTCTGAAGGTGTTTTAGGGTCTTATGTATACAGCTATAACAGAAGCCTCAAGTACAGCACATCTCAAAGTTGGGCACATTCATAGGACAAAAATGCACCACTACGTATTATGGAAACGTGAGCTGGCTGTGCTGACTCACAACAGGGAAGCACTGAGGACAGCAGTACATAGATGCAGAAAGCATTGCACTTCATGAACATACCAACTCTTTTAGTTTCCCCATAGATTTGAGATTCCTGCACTACCCTTCTGCAGCAAGGCCTCTGCACATTTTTTGATATTTGAAAATCTCAGCTTGACTATTTCCAAAGGCTTGAGCAGGAATTTTCTAATTTGACCCGATTTGGTGCCTGACCAAAAAGAAGTAGCCAACCCTCTGCCCTACATTAAGTTAATGGGGTTATGGGTGGTACTCATAGTAGGGAACTACAAGTGGGATTCTTGCAGAAGCTGAGTAATATCTGACCCTCAATATGGAAGGCTTTGCAAAAGAAAATGAGAGAGATTTATTGTCAGGGAGTCTACATTGATACTAAAAATACAAAAAGAGAGAAAAGATTATCTCAGTTACTATTTACCATCATCTGTCTAGAGGCTAGCAGAAGGTGCATTAGGTTTCCAAATACTTTACTCTCTGTCACATATACTGCTTTGCCACAAATGAAAATAACCCCAGAAGTTTTCCCATTTTAATTCCTGAGAGATCTGCCATGTCAGCGCTTCATAGGAGATGCATTTCATCCCTTCACAAAAAAAATGGGCTTTATTATACTATCTATGACTTGATGCTCTATCCTTGTCCCTCATTTTTTGCTTAGGTATTGAGACACTATTCGTTATAGTGGAACAAATGAAAAGCCCATAACAAATGCTGTTAAGTCAGATACTAGCAGGTTTCTGATTTCTAGCATATAGTAATAAACAACTGTCACAGATTAGTACAGTAAGGAAAAGATAAATGCTAGTCAACTTCTTTTCTCTGGAAAAGCCCCCAAGACCTTTTTTCAAGGAGATTATTTGTATTCTTGGCATTACCTGCTATATAAAGGAGGTCCTCTCTATAAATTTTTGATAGCTACGTAACTACTGCTAATTTCTAATATATTATACCATAGCTTACACACATATGTTTCTATATTGAAGTTGTCTCCGATTTTCTCTTCATACTGGGCAGCTTTAGGGCAGAAGATAATAATTTCAGTGGCGATGTATCAGAAAGTACAGTAAATTGTGATGAAGCCAGTAATTTCTATAAAGGCAAAGATTATTCTTCCACAGAACAAAGAACAAATACCAACAAATCACAGACCACAGATAGTCCTTAAAATATCTTTGGTTTAAATAAGAGCACCAAGAACACCTGATTTAGAAAATTAATAAAAAAATGAAAATAATTTCTTATGTGATGCAGTCCTGACACTTCAGAACAAAAACATTTCAGAATTCAGACTGTACGGTCTACCAGATTCACTTCTTACTTTCAATCTTTGCTCCAGCAATCTGCTTCAGAATTAATAATTCTACTGCACAATACAGCATATTCTTAGTTTTCTGTTTCATTACATGATCTTACTCTGCAGGATAAACACAGGATCAGCCAAGTTATACATTGATTTCAATGACAACAGATTACTAACAATGATAGATTTTTAATGATGTGTCAGCGAATGTGTAAAACTGTGCAGTTGTGAGGCAGCAACTGCCAAAAAAAGCTGCTCCAAATGTCATATAGAAAAGATATATCATTGTTTCATCTTTCTCACTGACAACCAATTCTGATAGTGTACATTTTACATAATTAAATTCTTCCTTTCTCTGTGTGAGATCAGATGATAATTCAGAGTATTGCTCTGTTTGGTTTAATTTGTAACATATTTTAAGGCAGAAAGCAGAAACTTCCCCCCAATCCCCAAAAAATATCCCCCCCAAAAAAAAAAAACAAAAACAAAAAACCCCAACTAAAACAAAACAAAAAAACCCCACGCCAACAAACAAACAAACAAAAACAACCCCACGCAACTACAGCAATTAACAAAAATTTCAGATTTATAAGGGAATTTGGTATGGATTATGAAGAGAGTAAAGTGCAGACTCCTACAGCAACAGAAGAGTGGAAAACAATTTTTGCAATAGGTTAATTTGTGCTTTTAATATACTGAAATGCCTCAAAGTTCTTTGGTTTACAATACATAAAACAGTAATTTAAACAGAAATTAAAAATAACATGAATGATGCAACACATGCTGGTCAATAATGTTTTCCCTCAGCCATGAAAAACTGCAGCAGATGTCTCTTTACTCCAATTTTACATGTAGTTTCCATGCTATCCTAAAACTACCAGGCAATAGTCCAACAAATGCCACGCTGGAACTTACTACCTATCAGGTTGGCTCAGTCCATTTGCACCCAGAGATAACAGACGCATTTCTCCACAATATGCTGAAAATGGCTTACAGAAATCGTGTTATTATGCTTCTAGAAGTCCTTGCACCACACACAGAAAGATGGAGGAGTACAGATGTCTGACAGTTTCCACTACACTCAGTTGCCTGCCTCTCCTTGCTGTCAGTGCACTAACACTCTGTAATGTGACCCCTGCTCTTAAGGTAATACTGAAGTATGGCCTGGATGTTCTTTTAGATATGCTCCAGGACTTATCTATGGCAAGGCTGTAACTACAGTGCCAATTAACAGCTAATTTGCAGACTTGATACAAGTATGTAGGATTTGTAAAAAATACCTGCTGCACTGACCCAATTCATCTCAGCTTAGAACAGGGAGAAAATGTTCCCAGGTGCCCTGCAGATGATGGCTGTTTTATCTATTCAAGTAAAGGGCATAGGTGGTACCATTCTGTATGCTGGTAGCTGAAATGCAGCAACTTCAAGCAGGGTCTAACATGACCTTCCAGTTCATTTTTGAGTCATTCATTATGCCTGTCAGGAACTAATCATCTTGGTACAAGGACTGATCCAGAGCACATTGTACATCTGAACTGAATGTCTTCTCCACTGCATGTGCCATAACAAGGACACTGAAAGTCACTACTATTGTTCAATTATACCCAGAGCAGCACAGGATATTTAGACACATTAAGGCTGTTAAAACCAATGTAGCTAAGTGGCGTGTGCTGCTCAAGAAAGCTCTATCAGTAACAAATTAGCCCTTGCCCTCTTAGGGCATATATAATGTTTTCAAAGCTCTGGCCTCTCTCTAGTAGCTCACCTGCTCTCCTGTGAAGGGTCTTACTTCTCATACAGCTGCTAACTGTTTAATTTAAAGAGTAAATACAGTTTTCTGAGGCTTTAATTTGAAAGATTTCTGCAGTGCAAGGGTGCAATTGAAGCCTAACAAGCAAGATTTTAATCTCTTCACCCATAGTAATCACTTCACAGCATGGGTGCTAATGAAGGCAGCAAGCATGAGATACACTGATGAACCTGTGCAAACCAAGGGAAGAAAAAGACAGAGTATTTTCTCTTAAATGAAGTTTGCCTATCCATGAGCAAGTAACCAAAATTTTGTGCGGTCATTTTGAAATGCCCCAAAGATGCTCATTGAGTCAATATCCTACTTACCAGCACTCTTGTCAACCTTCCCTGCTGTATTCATATTCATTTCAGTTTGTGCTGTTACAAAGGGGTTGCTGAAAGAAAAACCCTGCATCACTGGACTTGTCTGAATACACAGGTTTCATTAGCAAAAGAAACCATGCAACTCCTTCAAAGAAATGGATCTTTTCTGTTCATCTGGATTCTTATTCCAAACCATGTAAAATGTTATAATTTCTAACATGTCTTATCAGTTCATTCAAGCCAATGTAACAAAACAGACTTAAAACATAAGCAGAAGCTTTCAGTTCCATCCTGTCCCAATACACTTTCTACTCTGCAATGCAGAGAAAAAACTTGAGAAAAACACAAACATACACATAGTTAGTATCTTGGCATACTGTGTCTGTTTTGAAACTCAAGGATTGAAATTCTTCCTCCATAAATCCACAACCATTGCCATATCTACTGGGAAAGGTGGAGTTGCCATTTTCTAACTCAAAGAGGCTATGGTTTACGACATTTTTTCAGATCGTCACCTGGACATCTACTCTGAAAAGGCTAAGCAACACTTGAATCAAAAGGTATCCAGCTCAGAATAATGCTGGTTGAGAGCATGTGCATACATGCCTCTTATTCTAGACATGTAGCAACCTTGATCAGTGCCTGCACTTAATGAGGAGCAGGGACCACCAGTCCCTGGTGCCATACTGGAAAAATCAGGAGACAGGCATAGATACACAACATCATATACTCAGGGATGACATGGAAAAACACTTCAAAGCCAAGGTATAGTTGCTTGTTAATTCAGGCTCTAGGCAATGCTCATTAAATATTGCATATATTTCTACAATTATATGGTCTTGTCACAGAACGAGACATATACAGAAAATGTATGAGGGTCACTACCTGTACAGTGTCAGTGCTTGCTGAAGAGTTAAGTGGTAAGAGTTAAGTCAACATTAGCATCTCAAAGGAACAGAGAAAATTTTTGGTTTGTTTTTTGTTAGGACAGGAGGAGGATCAGTGTAGAAAATATGCACAATGAGTTCGAATATATGTGGAGCACACACCCCCCCCCCTTGCATTACCATCTCCTAGAAGTAATCCTTAGTAGCAGATACCTCTGGTAAGCTCCATGGTGAGCACAGACAAGAATACACCCCAAAATGAGAAATAATAAAATTGCAACCATAGATTCTTCAACACTTTTCCTCTGTAAGGGGAAATCTTTACAGCAGTTAATTCTGTGAATTAGCACTCTTATTTACAGAAAGGCCCTTAGTCATCAAACTACTAAACAAATTGTCTTCAATGGTAGGCATCCTTAGCACCAGCAATTTACTGGGAAAAAAAAAACCACCAACAAAACAGTGAAAAAACAAGTAACCAACAAAATTCAACAGTAATTAACTTCCTTATTGCATATGTTCAGCTCTGTGTTTATTGATTCTCATATATACAATGAGCTAAAGAACTACCAGTCATTCCACATATCAAATGTAAAGTGCTTTGCATGTATTAGGAAAAGATCTATAAAAAAACAAGCAAAAATGGTAGATCATCCAGACAGATAGTATAGATGTTCTCTTCTGGTTCTATTTCATGATATATTCTTCAGGAGAAAAGTTATAAACATAGTTATTACAGTTTAGAGAAATCCATTTCTTAATGAAAGTCTTCATACTCATCAGCGATGGTAATGCTAAATAGTTACATATTAATGGTTATATATTAAATATTTAATAATGAATATCTATTAAATGTTTAATAAATGGCTGACAATTTTGGTCTGTACTAACTATTTCAATGGATGATAGATTTCAGTAATACATTCTATTGCAAGCAAATGGGAATTACATTAGTATTTCGTGTGCATCTTTTTTCTTTTCCATTTTCAGCTCTGCAAGTCTTTGTGCAACAACAGATGATGCTAGGCAGAGAGTACTGTAGCCAACCAGCTTGCATCTTTACATCTGCATTTACTGAGATAATGTTCTTCTGATGCCAGCTGCTTTGAATGGTTTTGGATTTTATTTGTAAAGGCTCAGAAATGTAACAAAAGGAAAAAAGAAAAATCAGGAAATTTGTATCACAAAGTTCATTTATCACTGTCATTAACATGTGATGGATAGTTAAGCTGATAAAGCATTTTTGTCAAGATTGCTAAATTCACTCACTGGAACTGAAAGTTTTCTCAGGAGACCAACCTTTCTGAGAAGAAAGCACACTGCTAGCAGTTTTCCGAGAGTCCTTCTCCTTTAACCTAGTTTTTCATGAAGGCATTTAAAAGCTGCCAACCTTATCCTGGTTGGTGTAATAGGAAACTTGTAATCACAAAGTACTTCATAGAATCAGAAACCAGTTCCTGCCCAGCTCCACTGATCATTTTGAATAGAGTAAAATAATATTTTAAAAATGAAAAGAGCCATCACATAGACCCCACTTGCAACAGGCAGACACAGGAGGAGTGCAGATAAAAACCCACTATAGAAGCAGATCTCCCAATCATGCCTGTTTCCTGCATTTTCTTTTGCATTGCAAAACCATCGTATGAAGTGGATTTCTTGCTGAAAAATAAATTGTAAGATGCTCTCCAGAATATGCTCCATTCTCTACTAGATGTTCAGCCTAAGGTACCAGACTGCAGCTACCCAAAATTAAATCACAAAAAAAAAAAAAAGCATTGTGCAGTCATCAGTTCCTCAGAACGAATTGCTTTACTGTTTCAGATGTTGTACCAAGCTAACTGCTAACATGATGTCATGGTTTAAGCCCAGTTGTAACTCAGAAAACCATACAGTCTCTCTCTCACTCCCCCCACTTCCTTCCACTCGTTCCCGGAGGGATGGGGAGAAGAATCAAAAGAATGTAACTCCCATGGGTTGAGATAAGAACAGTCCAGTAACTGAGGTATAACACAAACCACTGCTGCTGCCACCAATAATAATAATGACAAGGGAAATAACAAGGGGAGAGAATACAAGTGCTCACCATCCACTGCCCAATACCCAGCCTGACCAAGCAGTGATCTGACCCTTCCAGGTAACTGCCCCCAGTTTACATACTGGGCACGATGTGCTGTGGCATGAAATACCTCTGGTTAGTTTGGGTCAGGTGTCCTGTCTCTACTTCCCCCCCTGCTTCCCCTTCTCCCTGGCAGAACATGAGACTCAGAAAGTCCTTGGTAAACATTACTGAGCAGCAACTAAAAACATTGCTGTTATCAGCACTGTTCCCAGACTGAAAGTCAAAAACACAGCACTGCACCAGCCACTGAGAAGTAGAAATGACTGCTACTGCTGAAGCCAGGACACATGAGTATAGACTAGACATAACTTTACAAAGTAGGACTTTTCTCCCGAAAACTCTGTAATAGAAATATTGGCAACTGTACAGCCTCTAAGTACCTTCAGAAAGACTTCAAATGAGGCATCAGCTCCAGGGTACTTCATCTAAAGAATGGTATTGAGTGTTACCCAGAGTAAAAAAACCCTATATGTTTACATGGTAGCACTAATATGCTGGTCAAATCCTCATGATTTACACTCTACTGAATTTAAACCCAGAGTTGCAATACACATACGGAAACCTAGAGTTACATCCCTGAAATTTCTTCCAGTGAACAAACTACTGCTATGCATACAGTGCTTTAAGTTGCTTTTGTGCCCTTATTCAATTAAATCATAGTAAAAAGAATCTGCTAGTACAGATAAAGTTTCTTCCTTGCTCTTGAGAGGTTATTCTAACAGAAAACCTCCTACTAGCATGGGGTGCACCTGTTACAAAAAACTACTGCAGCTGCTCCTTTTTAACATAGTCAGGGTTTCATATATCATATTTGTGATTTCAAAAATAATATCCTAATCTTGTAATTTATCACATCCTATCTCTGTCACAAATGCATATTGGTATAGTTTTATAAATATATGTATTTATATATATATTTGAGATAATCTCAAATACAATCTCAGAACTAGGAAACATCATGTCTTCCAGAAAAGCACACCTCTTTAATCAAACTACCAACCCTTGGGACAGGCTGAAAACCTCAAAGAGTCAGAGCTTAACACTTCAGGTTGTAATGTTTGCCTAGGCACTAACATAGGCAGAGGGCCTCCAGGCTTGGGACAGTCTATTCCTGTGCTCATCTGGCCTGTTCCTATATTCTGAAGCAGCAATTTACAAAGGTATTAAAAATAACAGGTTTCAGTAAAATGTTGCTCTGTTTCCCACATGCTGGAAGTGTACCTATAGGAGAAACTCAATGCACTAAACAGTTGCGATACAAGGTTACACCCAGAAAACACTATAAACTTTGTCCTGTTGCTGAAGGTGTACCATTTTACATTTACAGTCCTAGAATAGTTCTGGTCAACAGGGACATTTAAAGAGTCCAAATTCCCCTGCAATAGGTAGGGACATCTTCAATTAGATAAGATTTCTCAGAGCCCTGTCCAACCTGACCTTGCATGTTTCCAGCGATGTGGTGTCTACATGCCTTTGGAGAATCTGTTCCAGTTACATAATTATATGTAATACAAGCTGTATCAAGTAGAGCTGACTAAAATATGTTCTAGATTCACCACCACGTTCCTAAAAAAAAAAGGGGGGGGGGCGGGGATTTTTTTGGTGGTTTTTTTATTTTGATTTTTTTTGTGTTTTTTTGTTTGTTTGGATTTTTTTTTTAAAAAAAGGATGTGAATATTAAATAAATTAAATCCTTTTAGGATGAAAATTTTGTAACTCAGATCTCCCACTTCCCACAGAGCATGGAAAATTAATGATGTACATTTCCCTTGCTACTTTCCCAACATATTTTCTTCCATGCTTGAGAAATATCTCAAGGGAAAAAAAAAAAAGATCACATTGCCTCCTTTTAATTTCAGGTTTTAAAAGAACAAAGCACATAAAAACTCATAAGCTACCATACAGTTTGTTTTCCTTATTTTTCACTCTCATATTACACACCAAAGCCCAGTGGTTTGGGCACTTACTGAGTCCCACACCTGGGATTCAGTCAAGCCTGATCTCATATGAATTTTAAGCAGTATTTCCACTTACAGTTCAAGGCATTTGGCACCATGTTACATTGCTCTAAGAATACCTGGATGCATGAGACATGAGGAAGAACTAGTGAATACTGTTCTACATTCTTGGGGAAAAATCTGTAATAGAACTAGTGTCTAAGCTTTCTTTTGCTTCATTGAACATGTTTTGAACTTGGGAATCTGAGCACATGAAACCATTTGCAAATGAAGCAGCATCCTTGCAGAAAACTCATCATGCTCTAGCATTTTGTCTATGTTTTTGCTTGGAACACGTGTTAAGAATTCTTCTTTTAAGGATCCTTACTGAAATCCCTTACACTGTATCAAGTAATGTGAATCCTGGCATTATAAAATGGTTAAGTTTGGAAGGCAACTTAGGATCACCTACTTCTGACATCCCTGCATATTATGCTAAGGCAGCATTCGGCAGGCAATAATCGGGGGAATCATTGTACCTCTGCCCTAATTTATAAAGGTCAAGACCTGGTGCTGTCTGTCCACAGATCATGTAATTGCCGCACAAACTGGGACAGATTGAGCGAGCTGGACTTCAGATGACACCATTAATTTAGGTAAGCATTACTTTAACTAATTAAGCACAACTGCTTTTCTTGTTTTTCTTTGAACACAGAATGACATAGCCATGACTCCTATGTTAACCTTTAAAGAGTCATTACTCTTTGTAAATATATGAAAGCTAATTTTTAAAATTCTTTATCATACTGCTGATGGACAGGTCCAAATATAGTTGGGTTCTTTTCTCGGTTGGAAATGAAGATTATTATGGCCAAATGTAGAGAAAAAATCAAGACAGCTCATTGTGTATATCATGAAAGGCACTTCTTAACTTGATGGTTACTTTGTGAGGCTGCTTGACCTTATAAAAATAATCAGGCAGTTAATGTCCAAGCACTGCCTCAATTGCAGGATGTGAAGCTATTAATGTCAATAATGCTTGAAACAGTACAGCTTCACTTGGAGTACAGTGTCTGGGGCAAAATGTCTCCATCTGAACAGACCTTTAGTATTTATATGTTTAAAAGGATCTTTGAATTGCTTCTGCAGCAGCTGATAGTAATTCTGTGTTTCATAAGATATTCCAGCTGCTTCTAACAAATACTGCAGCTCAAGTCTGGAAACTGGGTTTCTTTAGGATTAAGAGGTTACCTAAGTAATGTGAAGCAACTTTTGAACAAAATCTCTTAGTCCCAAGGTGTGCCTCTCAAAGTCCTTTTTTACGTTAAAGGCCAGGAGGCAATACATGTAGTTTATACGTTTTCCTGGGGTCAGTTGTTTGCATAGACATTCACACAGATGAGTGGTGTCCTCGGGGATCAGTACAGGGACCAGCACTGTTTAACATCTTTGTCAGCAGTGTGGGTAGTGGCATTGAGTGCACACTCAGCAAATTTGCCAATGACACCAAGCTGCATCATGTGGTCAACACACTGGAGGGAAGGAATGCCATCATGGTGACCTTGACAGGTTTGAGACCTGTGTGAGCCTCATGAAGTTCAACAAGGCCAAGTTAAGGTCCTGCATTTGGGTCTGGGCAATCCCAAGCACACATACAGACTGGATGGAGGCTGGATTGAGAGCAGCACGGAGGAGAAAGACCTGGAGATGTTGGTTGATGAGAAATATGAGCCAGCAGTGTGCACTCACAGCCTAGAAAGCCAGCTGCATGCTGAGCTGCTTCAAAAGAGGCATGACCAGGAGGCTGAGTGAGTTGATTCTCCTCCTCTACTTCCCTCTCATGAGACCCTAGCTGGAGTACTGCCTCAACTCTGGGGCTCCCAACATAAAAATGAGCTGTCGGAGTGGGCCCAGAGGAGGGTCACAAAGATGCTTAGAGGGCTGCAGCAGCTCTCCTGTGGAGACAGGCTGAGAGAGTTGGATTTGTTCAGCTTGGAGAAGGCTCAACGGAGACCTTTTAACAATCTTTTAGTATCTAAAGAAGGTCTACAAGAAATCTGGAGAGGGGCTTTTCACAAGGCATGTAGTGACAGGACAGGGGTTAGATTTAGATTAGATATTGGGAAAATGTTCTTTACTGTGAGGGTGGTGAGATACTGGCACAGGTTGCTCGGAGAAGCTGTGGCTGCCCCATCCCTGACAGTGCTCAAGGCCAGGTTTGACGCAGCTTGGAGCAACTTGGTCTAGTAGAATGCAGGTGCAAGTAATGAAAGCGCTCTTAAATACACAGTTTCATGAGCACTAGAACATAAAGAGAAGATGGGCCTGTTTCACCAGTGTCTGGCATCTTGTTGCAATGAGAATAAACAAAACAGCATTTCAGAAGCACCCTAAAGTGCCTGAAGATCTTGGTCAAAATTGAAACCAAGGGATGCTGGCACCTCAGAGAGGACATCAGGTGCTTTAGATGTTCATCTCAGAGACATAAGCTGTAGCCTTAGCAAAGAAAGTTCCATCTAAAGTGATTTCTTACATTGGTGTTTTACCACTTTCAGATTTATTTTTAAAGTAAATAAATAAAAACGTCCTCTTAAGTATTTACTTTGTTTTCAATTTTGAAATTATTCAAATAAAGTTTGTAGCATATCTTCACAAGAAAAAAACCTTATTGGTGTCATAGATATTTCAAAATTGTTTTCAAGAGTTTCTCACAAAGAAAGGAAAAACTGTTTGATGCATACTATGAATTAAAATAAAAATTTGGATTAGTGAGCAAGAAAATGGGATGCTAATATTACAAGCTAACTTTTTTTAACTTATAAACAACTCTACTGAACCTCTCCTTTGTTGGCAAAAAAGCATTCTAGTTTAACTGCCTTATCCCATAGCAGGCATAGTTGTCCTTCATTCAATACAGTTTTCAATAATACATCCATATTGCAGCATATTTCATGGTCTGAAATAGTTATCAGACCCCTTGCCATATATAACTACTTTTGCTGGAGAGTTTTACTTATCAAAATCAGCATGACAGTTCATAGTCCAGCAATGGTTTTGTTTGGCAGGACTACAATCAGCAGAATTTTGCATGTTCAAAACTAAGACCAGTTTGCAGAATTAAAGAGAATTTTTTCCAGAAGACATATTTTTGGATAAGCCTTTTCTTTCATTTTCATCTTCCTGCCAAGACAGAAGACCAGAAACCTCAATGGGATGCCAACTCCTGTGAGATCTGCAGCCAATTTTCAATAGAACACTTCAGTTAGTTCATCTAAGATGCAGTTAAGCAAGCCAAACATTTGGTTGCTTATCTGAACAATAATATATCACATCTTTCGAGACTTTCTTCAAATTATTTCACTAACAGAAAGCAGAAAAGGGTAAAGATACTTAATCTCCTCCTCCCAATAGACAAGTTTGTCCATGTGCTTGGCTTTCATCTAAATATAGTATCACAAAGTACTTCACAAACAACAATTAATAATGATATATTTGCTTTATTTCTACACTGTTTTCATTAAAATTATGAAGTCAAGGGTTAGCTAATGTACTTGCATGTGACGTTAGTTGTAAAACAATGCAGGGAAAAGAATCCAGCCTGGTCTGAGAGTGAACCTTACACCTAACGCTGGTACTTTGAAGCAGAAGCTGAGAAAGGTCTGCAGATTCTTTTTCTATAAAGGTATTTACTGAGGCATTAATGAAAATAAATCTATTAGGGTTATGGTTGATTTCTCAAGGATGACATTGTGACATCTGGGAAAACTGACAGGAAAATATCAATCCCTTTAATCATCAGATATAGAAGGTAAGGCACTTCAAAAGATAATGAAGCGAAACATTTCCATTAGCAGCAACATGATGTCATTTGCATAGTCTAAAATATTTGTATTTATATGTCTTCTTTTTAGTTTGGTTTTTTGTGGTGTGTGTCGTGTCCCC
>JAOEHX010054182.1:0-14464 GCA_025448015.1 Bolborhynchus lineola
CTTGACCTTCATTGAATAGGTATTCCATACTTTGTGTGATTTTGGAGGTAGTAGGTTTTTTTTATGTTAGCCTGCTGAGGCTGGAAGAGAGTTTAGGCAAGAAACTAGCTTAGAAATAGTCCTGTCAATATTCATTTGATTATTAGTTTTCCTTCTGAATTCAGGCAAATTTTATCTATGTGCCTTACATTTTCATTCTAAAACATGATCACTGCCTTATCTTGAAGAAATCATTCTGTTATATCCCCTGTCAGCAGTTTTATGCTGGTGGTTCAAATTTGCATTGAACTGTTGCAGAGCAAAGCATTCATTGATCAGAATCGGGCACAATTTCACTGAGGTTCATTTGATTCTTGCTGTAATTTTTGTTGTCATTTCAGTGCTATAATTTTAGAATTTATTGTCATTTTTAGGCTAGAATTTCCTTCCAATTTGGAGGGCTGCTTTGTAAATTGGTGTCTCTACAAGTTTATCATATTTTGGTATTGATGTAGCCATAAACTTGATTTTATGTACTAGTAAATAAAGAGTGTTGAATGGACAATGGTAAGATAATTCCCAGGAGAGAGGCCCTTGGCCCTGGTTGCATCAGTGGTGGTGCTTCAGTTTCTCCTGTAGGATTGGATCCCATTAAAGGCTAGCCAGCAATGGGATTTTAACACCAACTGATTATATAAAAGACTGAAAATCTTATGTTGCAAATCATTCTGCTAAATTAAGGAGGTGAGAATGTTGTGTAATGATTCAGTTCTTATAAGAAGGAACATCTCTCTCTCCTCCCACCTCTTCATTTTACCAGGTGTTTTCTTTGGCAGGGATTTAAGGCTAGGCAATGAAAAGCTACAGCTTAGTGCTCATACGATGACTTCAGTATCTGTGGGGTTATGTCATGTGGAAGGTTCAGCTGTCTGTAGTAAACTGGGTTAGAACCCAGTTTCTATGGTGATCTGTTTTCTTCCTTCCCTTTCCCTTCTCTAGACAGGAGAAAATGTACAGTTTCAGCTGAATAAATTAAAGGTGCCTATTTCATGCTGGCATCGATCATGCAGTTAGAAACTGCTCTGCAGCATTTGCTGCCTGAAGTTAACAGTATTTGTGTCTTAGAAGGCTGCTGCCTTTTTTACATCAGGAAACTTCTTTGTGTAGCCTAGAGGAAACCAGCCTGCTAACCTGTTTTGCCAGACAGCATTTGAATGCTTTCCTCTTTCAGATTACATTTACTTTGATTTCTTTAATTCTTGTGATGAGCCAGAAATAGCATTCATCAGAAATGCTGAGGATGGGGACCTGCTGCTATAGCTGGGGTGGGGTGGGGGAGAACCTCAGAGAAGTGTGGTAGACATTCAGTCTTCAAGCTGACACTGCAGCATCTTTGCTTTAGACTGAAAAAATTCCCCACTTCCTGGCAGGGTTTTGATTTTTTTCAGACAAAAGTTCTGTGAACAAGTACATTGGGGTAAGTTTGAAGTTTTATGGGGAATCCTTTGTTTTAAAAAATAAGTGTAAAGGAAAGAAGACATTGCTCCTGAGCGCAATACTTGGCTTTAATACTGCACCTCTATGGTCACATCCTAGTTAATTTGGAAACATGCTGCAGTTTCTGTAGGTTTGCATTTGCATTGGCACATACATATATTGCCACTCACCTTCATTTTAACCCAAACGTGGTTTTTAAGCCTGTGAGTTGTGGATACAGCAGGGCTGAAAACACACATAATCCAGGTGCCCAAGTCATGGCTTCTGCTGCTAATTTTCCAGCTGCTCCACTGCCTTTCTGTTGGCCTCCATTGCTGTTATATACAGTGCTCTGTCAGTGGCAAGAGCACATACAGAAAAATTGTTTGGGGAACTTTAATTTTTCAGATAATTCATCAATATTCTTATATTTTGGGGGGAGGGATGAGGATGTGTAAATAATAAAGTAATATTGTACTTTTGTACTGGAAACAATAGCAGATACATATGAAAATAATAAAGGTTGATGGGGAAAAAAAGCCCCAACACAGCCACATTTACTACAAAGACCAGTTTCTTCTCTGTGTAAATTAGATTCTTGGCTAGCACAAACATCCAGTGAGCATGGAGAGAGGCGAGGTGTGGGCGCACAGCATACTCTGTAGTGGGAACAATGAAAGTGGTTTTGAAGCCAGTCTTTAATTCTTTATTTCATTACTTTATTTCTTTCACTCAGTAGAGAGGATTGGTTTACATCCATGACGTGCTTTTCAGGAGTTAGGAGCTTTCTAGACAAAGGCAGCAGCAGTGCTTTAAAGGCTGCAGGGTGTTAAAGGTAAAAGCCATTGATTTAGGCTGCTGTAAATTACTCAGGTGCTCTGTTCTTGAGAATCATCCTGGGTATGGGAAGCAAATTGCTTTGTCAGGTTTGAAGGCTGCACCTTCCTGGCAGCCTCTGTCTAGGCAGAATGGACCAAGGGCTGAGGCCTTGCTGTCCAACCCATTGAGTTTGCTGAACACACTTTATGATTTCCTGTGTTGCAAGAAGGTGGCAATGTAAAGTTGGTCTTTCAAAGGATCCCTGGTAGGAACAAGAAGTTTGCCATTTTAAGTAGAGGGAAAACTGGGTTAATAAGAAGGGGAGGAAGGAGAAGTGCTTCAGCATTCTTGGAAGCAGAAGGTTCTATACAAAGCTAAATTGTGTAAGATTAGGTGAGGAAGTTGTATGACCACATGCAGTTTTCTCTGCCATTAAGTGTTTGCTTTGTCAAATACTTAACAGTTATTTTGAAATAACTTAGTGGATTGAGAGTGTTTTGCAACATAGCTGCGCCTCCAAAGCCAAAAAGCTGTTCTGTTTGCAAAGGTGATGGGTGTGGGATGATCTCAGTGCTGTCGAGGTATTGCAAGAGCATCAGTTCAGAAGCTTTAATATATTTAAAATGTCATGGCCTTTTCCTTGTATTACTCAAGAGCTGCTTTCGTATGTACTTATTTGCATGGATATGCAACTGTATAAGTAACTAGGTGGTTTCCATTTGCCTTTAATTGATTCTGGAATATGACATGACCATTATGTCTTTACCCATTTAAAAATACTTTCTGGTTTTGAAAACAAGTCGTATGTTTGTTCTGGGTTACTTTTATGAATAAAGTTTGGGTGAAAATAGGCATTAACTGGAACACTGGTTTGTGGGGGGGTGTTCTATTATTTGGAAGCCTTTTCAACCAAATCTTTTCAGGTTTTTTTCTTTTGGCATTTTGGAGATAATCTGTTTTAAACTTGCCCTATTTACAACTGCAAAGGAAAGAGCTCTTAATACTTGAGATTGGGTAGCTTTGCTTGAATTAACACAGATGTGCCAAAGTGTTCTCTTAGGATGGAAGAAAAAAAAGGCAGAAAGACCTATATAATGTTATGCTGCAGATGCATTTAGAACCTACTCAGAAGAGTTATTCTAGCTAATTTTTTTTATAGCCAAGTATTTGATCTCTCTAAAATCATAGTTTTTTTTTCTTTGTAGATTTTCAACATTGAATGTGTATCTTGTAACATTCTGTGTGGGAAATGTCTCTTTCTAGTGGGGAATAAAATTAAGCTTGTATAGCCTTTTATCAGTAGAACAACTTACCTCAGACGTACAGATGCAAGGGTTTGGCTGTTAAACATCCATGTGAAAAAAAGAAAAACGTGGCTTGGGTGTCATGTACATTGATGAATTAGCTATATTGCCACAATTAGTCAGTGATCTTTTTGCTGTTGTTACTGTATTGCAGTATGCCAGGGTTTGGATCCCTGATCCGGAGGAGGTGTGGAAGTCAGCAGAACTTCTCAAAGACTATAAACCTGGAGATAAAGTCCTCCAGCTTCGACTTGAAGAGGGCAAGGTAGGTCTGGTTCATAAGGTAATTGTTTTGTTCTTGAGTGGAGACTGACACATCTAATGCAGGAAGCTGCATTATATCAAAATATATCTGTACTTATGTATGTGCAATTATACTTAGCCACCAACTTCCAGTGGTATTATTTTTGGTGGGATAAATTATACTGTTAGTTGGAAGAATACATTTTGCCTGATTTTTAAAATAAAGTTAAATATGGTTGCTTTTATCCAACTGCCTGTTATGTTCAGTTGCATCATCTTTTTCTGCTTGTGCTGTTAAACCTATAACCCTGGTTTGATATTCCAGTGAGAACAGTGTTGCTAGGAGAACAGTGTTGCAGAGAAAGAACTGTGACTTGTAAGTTGAGCAGAAGATTAATAAAGATAAAAAAAGGGAAAAAGATTAAGGGCATGACAAAAATGATGCTGTGTACAGAAATGATGACGAGTCTGCAAAATCTAGTTCTGTTTCCTTCATGTTACTCAAATGATTATTTCGTTTTAATGGTGGTGATTCCTCAGATCCTCTAATGGAAAATGAAGATCTAATGCAGGGGATGAAATACTTATTTTTACTTTCTTCTTTTTTCTTATGAGTGGGCAGCTTAGATCCTACTTTCATGTAGAGGCCTTCATAGCAATGAAGTAAAAAGAGCAGACTGTATATATATATAGAACAGCTTCTAAGTAAAATATCTTAATTGAATGAATTTCAGTCTTTGACTCAAATTTCTTATATGACATTATGAGTATCACCTTTTTAATCTGATGAGATTAATTTTCCCTCCATGTATTCCAGGCTGTGTGGTAATGCTGCACACTTACAGGTAGTAGAATGGGGGTGTTTGCCAGTTAAGTCACATTATGTGGGGACAAAGAAATAGTAAATAAAGTGATTTTAGATCTAGAGACAGGTGCAATTAAACCATCTATGTTAGAGATTGATTTTCATCTGCAAAAAATTATAAGTAGCATTTTTTCCAGTTTATGTGTCCCTCATGATGTTCTGCCATATTCTTGTGTTGTATTAGTGTATGAAGCTGGCTGATGGGAATCTGCTTCCTCTTTTTCTCTCTACAGGAAGATAATTTGGAAAAACTGCTTAGATATTTGATATGAAATATTTTGTTTTATTTAATAAAAAAGTAGGCAGCAAAAGCAAGGGGTTTGCGTAAGTAATAGTCTAAAAAGATGATGTCTCTTTATGGTTGCTTGGTATACATGCAGAAAACCTTTTTGGGGAATCTTAATTTTTTTGGAGAAAGAGCTGCAAACAGAACTCACCAGATATTTTTTGTGTGTCTTTTGCTGGGAGGAATGGCTGGAGGGACTGAATGAGGAAACCTGAACACCAGCTCTTTCAACACGTGTTTTCCTTTGATTTTCAGGACCTAGAATACAGCCTAGATCCGAAGACGAAGGAGCTCCCACCCTTGCGAAACCCGGACATACTTGTTGGTGAAAATGACCTCACAGCACTCAGTTATCTCCATGAACCTGCTGTTTTACACAACCTCAAAGTTCGATTCATAGACTCTAAACTAATCTATACCTATTGTGGCAAGTACAGTCTTTTCATACCATAATCTTTACAGAGAATGCCCTAGATGGGAAAAGGGACTTTGATTATTGATATATCTGCCTTTAAGGTAAAGTAAGTTAATGACAGGCCATGTTGGGCTATTCTAATGAAAGTTTGTTGTGGTTGTTAAGTGCTTCAAGTATACTTCACACTTATAAGGTTCAGAGAAGAACCTTAATGTTCCCCGTAGTCTTGCTTCTATAGGTATAGGCTGGAGGAGGGCTTCACATGGTGCAGATGCAGGAAGCAACCCTTGCTGTTTGGTGGGTTTATTGCCCAGCTATGATTGCCTGCCTCTGCAGTAAGCTCCTCTCTCTCTGTATAGAAAATGCCAGTTTATTTTCCTTTTCATATTTTCCAGTCACTGCAGCTATAGGAGTGAATCTGTAACAGTGTATGAGCCAATGCTTGTCCAGTCACAATCAGGAACAATCTTGATTTTAAGAATACCATTTAGCTCATAAGGAGTTACCTGTAATTGCATGTGTTATTTTCAGATGGTCAGAATGAGAGGAAGTTACTTTAATGATAATTTCATCATAAGTGCAAAATTGCAGCTGAGTGGTCTATTTTAAAGAACATTGTGAGATAATTTAGGCTCAAAATTTAGACTTCATGGTTCTGGGCTTTGTGTGCATGTGTTTCTTTTAAATTTCAGTGTTTTGTCAAAACATTGCTAACTTTTCATATAAACTTTCAATATACATAAACTTTGTGAATTTAACAATATTTCTCTAGTTTTCTGTACTTTGGACATTGTGCCAGTGCATAAGAAACAGTTTAAATCATTAGTGGATGTTTCACATTTTGAGTAAAACAAAACGTAGTACGATGATATGCTTGCTAGAAACTAGATATTGAGAATTTCCTTCTTGTCTGATGGAGGCAAAGACACATTGCTCCGGCACCTGTAGTGAAATTATAATTTCATATCCATTGTAACCCAGTTTATGCCGGGAGAAAACGTGCCCCATGATTTCTTTTTTTAGTATACAATTTAACTTTGTCTCTAATCAGACTTTATTAGGATAGTCCCAGTTCTTGGTATTCCAAGGCAGAGTACACTGAACCTCCTTGGTGTTACCATATAGTATAGACTTGCTGTTCATAATTTCATTTGTTTTGCAAACTGTTGAGTAGGGAATTCATATTGCAAGGTGGCCCTTGACAGATATCAGCTAATCATGGCTGCAGGTAGCTGAAGGCCTTGTTCTGTCCTGCTCTGCATATAGAAGATATCAAGGGTCAGATTTCCCATCTTCTGGTCACTTCACCTGTGGTAATGAGCTAAGGCAACCACATTAAATGTGTTGTGATGGACAGACTGTAGGCATTAATGTCCTGCCACATTTTGCTCACTCTGGCTATTCCTAGTCTGTGGATGCTCAGCAGAGTGTATCTATTCCCAGTCCTGCTTTCGAGTGTCCAACTGTGGAGGTCTGAATCAGACTTTGCCACCCTTTGTTTGCAGCCAGCCTTCATTCCTTTAGGAGTGGGAGATGATTCATACCCATGTCTCATCCCATCATGCAGTCTGAGCATAGCTAGAGGCACAAAATAATTTAGATTGCTAGAGACCTCTGGAAATCTTCAGTAAAGCTCCCTGCTTAAAACAGGTCTGACCAGATCAGGTTGCTCAGGTCTTGGACCAGTCTGTATCTGAGATTTGAGTATCTTCAATGATGGAGATGCCACAGCTTCTCTGGGCAACCCCTTTTGAGGGTGTATGTTCTGGTCCCTGCACTGGGAAACTTCCTCAGTTCCCCAGTTTAGGCACTGTCTGTGTTTCACTCCCTGGTGCCTCCACCCAAAGCTCTTGATGGGGAAACATTTTGTGAAAGGGCCTTGTACAACTGGAATCTCATGGCTTGAGGTTGTAAGGGTTTCACTCTGAGTTTTGTGGTCCTATGCCTGCTGATACTGCTGTACCTCTCCCATAAGGCAGCCTACTTGGTTCATGTTTTGGCTGCTTACAAATATGCTCTGTGTTTAGCATCATTGAAGAGCCTCTCAAAAGGAATGTGCTTTCTGCTAGTTCTGTTTTGACGTGTTTGGGAAAGCATGTTGTTCTCATGTTTTTCCTAGTGCAGCTTCAGTTGTGGGTTTGGCTGGTTTTATAGTTTCTCATAGCACTGGAAGGCAGTTTGCTCCTCATGGATGGGTCTGCCAAAGGGCGTGGGATGGTGGAGCTTGGTCAGCTGCATTGCTTCCAAACAAGCCTGAAGTGATGACTCTGGTAGCTACATGTGGATTTACTAGAAACATGTGGATCCAGTAGCGTGAGGGTTCCTGGTGGTGAAAGTGTGGGTGAACGAGGTTTAACTCTTCCTGAAGAGACTGGAGGAATGCAGTATGTGATGGATTTATTAGCTTGGGATATAGACATGTGTATGTTATGTTACAAGCTAAAGAAAATACAGTTGGCATGTCAGCCCTTCAAAATCTGATCCTTTGGCCATGGACATTCACCTTTTAAACTGCTCTGTCATTTCCTGTCCTGAGTACAAGTTAACTACCCTTTTGCAAAGATTATTGCCTTAGAGCTCTGCCTGTGGAAGGAACTGCATTTGCCTCCTTAATCTGACTCACACATTAGCCAGGTTAGTTTAAATACCTCATGAAGGTGGTTTGAGGTAGCCCAGTTGATTTAGCCTGAAGGATATTAAAAACACTTTAATCCACCAAGAGAATTGTTCTCAACCAGCAGAACTTGAAGTAGATGTCCACAGCCCTAGAAATTATTTCAACCACTCTGTCTTAGTGTAACATGTCAAATGGATATCAAGTCCTTTAAAATTTCACTTTGAAGTAATCCAGACTTAAAACAGAAAACATCCTGATTTCTTAGTTTCATGTCAGCCTTTTGACATGAAACTCAGAGGTGATTTTCATGTTTGCTTTACTATTGGGAATGTGAAATGAAGAATTAATGAAGGAAGTTGAAAAAAGGAAAATCTGAAAGTTTACATGGAAAAACTGCTATGGCTGGGATGAAAAGTCAGGGATACTGCTAGTGACTTCAGATGTATAAACTGCTGCCTGTTATGCAGGAGAGCAAACTTTAAGTTAATAAATTATTTGTGTTAATATCCAGTTTTCCCACAGATGGGTGAATATATTAAAAAGAAAAGAATTAAATACCCTGATTTTGGGTGTATATAAGATGAATGGCAAAGAGAGTAGCCAGAGTTTAATTTAGTGTAATTGTAGAAATGAAAATGCTCATAAATCTGATCTGAGACAGGCTATGATGTTTCTTAAAATAGCAACATGATTTAGTGGATGTAAAGTTATATATAAATTCATCTGGATTACAGTCCTGCGAGACAGACTGATTTAGAAGTTCTATACAAAGCACATAATTCCTAACTCTTGTTTTGGATGTTTCCAGATGGTAGTTGTTTGTTGATTTTACAGATCGCTACCGAAGATACGTGATTTAATAAGCTGGAGACTTGTCAAGGGGCTGCTTGTTTTGAATTCTAGACTTTATTTTTGCCGACATAGCAAAAGTAGGAGGGAATTGTCTGATGCCTCGTGTGGCTTTTTTTTCGATGTCTCTTTGATTAGACTGCAAGCCTGGAAGGCTCAGCTCCCTGGAGCAGTCTTACTTAACTTTTTACTACTTGTCAGTTACAAAGGGCAGATGTTAAGGACCAACACCAGAAATATTCCTCGAGTCTGCTGGTGCTGAGGTGTCCCTCCCCATCACTCCCTTTTGTTTTGGCTCATCACTACAGCATTAGAACTTGGCATACAGTTTTACAGAGACTTTTCATTTGAGCTCCTGAGTCATTTCAATGGAGTCATGGCTGATGGAAAAACACTGACTTGGCTTACATGGGTGTGTCTAGACATAAACCCTGCTGTATATTTGAGGAAATAGATTGAGGTCTCTCAGATCTCTTTGTGACAGATACTCTATTATTTAATGTTTTTGCTAGGGTTTGTGCTTCATCTCTAAGGGCATGACAGGATTTAAAAGCAGATGATGCTCCCAGCAGCAGTGCCAGACTGTAGGTGCTTTCACTTCCCTGCTCCCAGCTTTTCCATGGAAAATTTCTTAGATCATCACAACACTGTAATCTGCACAGAGCAGAGGGCTCGGATCTGCATTGAGGAAGTCTCTGCCTGTGTGTGTGAATTTCTGGGTAAATTTAGAAGCGAGTTGAGCGCTGTGGAAATGCTGCTGGTGCAGGTTCTTTGGGGGTGGTTGACCATATGTAGCATGTTTCCTATAGTCACTATGCAGCTATCTGCACCTGCATTAAGCACTCCTAGGCACCAAAATACATAAGTGAGAAGAAATTCTATTCTTAAATGGCCACTTCAGTGGAGATACCACTTTTACATCTAACATGGTATTAAAAAAGGCAGATAAGTGTTTAATTTGCATCTAAGAACTAGAAAATGGAAGATGTAAGCAGTTACACGAGTGTTTTGTGGTGCCTTCTAGAGGTGTAATTACTTAAATTCCTGGCATGACTGTGTACCGCTGTGTGTCAGCCCTATGAAATATATCTAATGGGAGGGTTTTTATCGTTTTGAGCAGGGAGTTGTCCTGCCTGACATGCAGAGATGCTCTGGAATACAAACTACACAATGACTAGTTTGTTGCTTTTTACAAAACCTGGTCACAGCGTAACAGCTGAAGGGTTAACTCACTTCATATATCCAAACTGTCAGTCAGTGAGGCCATGTAGTAGTTATAATTCACAAATCACTATCATTTGTAATTCACAGTAATCCACAGGGAAGTACAACGCATGTTCATTGGTTTACTGCAGTAAGCAGGCGGTATTTCAAGTCAACACACTCTGAATCTGGTTGTTCCATGCATGCTAGAAAAGACAGAAAAAGTACGAAGTTGTCCCTGATGTGTTTCCTACAGCAGAGTAGAAGTTAACTCTTCTGATACTTTTTGAATACAACCCATGGTCAGAATAAGTACCTGTTGAAGTCAGTAATATCAGATTCTTATTCTTCCCCAGTTAATATTTTTAGAAAGCTTAGAACAGTAGTTGGTGTTAAAGCTGGTTTTTTGGTTTTCTTTTGAAACACCTATTAATAATTCCTGTTGTTCCATTTCCATTCTAGGTATCGTCTTAGTGGCCATAAATCCTTATGAACAACTGCCTATCTATGGCGAAGATATCATCAATGCGTACAGTGGCCAAAATATGGGGGATATGGATCCACATATCTTTGCGGTGGCTGAAGAAGCGTACAAGCAGATGGCCAGGTTTGTAGACCACAACTCTTGAATTCATTGCTTTTCCAAGAGAAATAAAACTAAAAAGTCCTGGCCAGTGGCCTTCTCTTTAATTTATAGCTCATGAAGTATTTTGCAGATCTGTCTTTTATCCAATGTTTTAGTGCATTTCACAGAAGGGTAAATTGTTTAAGTTAGTGAACAGTAAAACGTTATGAATGCCTCAGAGATCATGGCTGCTGACAGGTAACGGGAATAACCACAGATCTGGTCAGTATTTAGGTCTAAAATTTGCTCAGAGCTTTATAATATTAGGTTGTTTTAATTTGATTAGCAAAATATGGAGATATTTTTTAACCATCAGTGGATGTTTAAAGAGGAAAGCACCAGATTCTGAACTGGTTTGTATTTCTATGTGATACTAACAGCATTAAAAATAAATCGCTCGGCTTATGAGTGCTATTATAGGCTCCTGGTTGTGTTGGTAAAGCCCCAGCTACATAATCTGCCTGTGGCTGTTGTTGACTAGATTTAAGAGGGAGCAGAGAGAATGATTGCACAGAGTGCCTGAAACGGTGTCTCTGAGGACACTGTAACAGCTGCACAGGAAATCCTCATTTCTTTAAATGTTGCATGAATATGAGCTTGTCACCCAAGGAGAGTCTTTATTGGAAACTTCTTCCCCTTCACCCTGAGAGCCTGCCAACCTGAGGAGTTTGGCAATGTTTCATTTCCAAGATAAAGATCTTTTGGGCTACTCTGTGGCCTTTGGTTAACAAGATGGTCCCTTGTGTCCTAATGGTCAGCTGTAAGCTACTGATACAGTTTTCCTTGTTGACAGTATAGCCCATGATCAAATTACTCCAGTAAAACTATGGCAGATCTCTGGATTAACTGTGGTTGCCCTCAAGTATACTGCAGGAGGGGGAAGCACGGGAGAATGGCTTGAAAATGATAAAATTTTCATCTTTGAAATTAGCTATCTGTTAATTTAGGAATCCATATGGGAGCCAGAACAGTGCAGTGACCTGCACTTGTATGTCAGTGATGGATGTAACCTCGATTCCCAGAATTGTTGTGTTTAATATAACCAGTGGAAGTAAGAGGTTGGAGAGGAATCTCTCTCCACTGGCTGCCTCCAGCCACAGTCTGCAGTGGGCTTACCTCTTACTTGTGTTGAAATTTCAAGTTGCCAGATCACCTGTATTCTGTGTGCTTGATCTATAAGCGCATGACAGGATTTAGAAATGGAATGATGCCATAACTGAAGCCTATGCAGTGAAGGTTTCTATCTGCCACCATCTGCATTCTCTGCTGTCGGGGGAAGACTCAGGGGGCTGAGATTTTGGCTAGAGTTTCTGGTGTGGTTTTTCCTTTCTGTGTTAATTGCTTGCTCCTCAGCTCCCACTGCACCCTCCAGCAGATCTGCGGTCCTGAATAACAGCAAATAACATGCGGTAGAAGGTCCTTTTTGAAACAAATGATGAGAAATTATATAAGCATGGAAATGATCTTAAATAATCCTTTTGCATTCATAAAGTAAATTCCTTTGTGTGTCTACAGCGTTTTATAAACAATTTGTTATTCTTTTATGAATAGCTGACAGTACTTTCGTAGGTGCAAAATGAAATCTCAGCACACCATGACAATGACAAGAATTCCTCTACACTGAAGTAACAATTTCATTGTTTGTTTAGTTTCTTGATGTGTATTTCCTTTTCTCTCTATTTATTTTGTTTTACCTGTGTAAGACCTTTTTCTGTCATTTGGACATAACTGCCTTTGCTCATTGCATTTCTTTTTCTAATGCTGTTTCTAGTTTTTTGAGCGGTTGTCCTGCCCTTTAGCTTCTCTGATTTCTACACCTTGAACAAATCACATTTGCACCTGAGTTATGAAGTTAGACAAAAATGTGCAGATTTACATTTCTGCAGCTGGTTATTTAAAAATGGAAATCAGATTGTCTGTGACTCTTTCATTAACACTTTAATAATTGCATTGAATATTCATGTGGTAGCTAGTCGTATGGCATTAATCTGTATTTATGCATGTAATTAATTGAGAGATTTAATTTTCTGTTGTTTCTAGTCTCTCCTAACTCCATCTTTAAATGTTCACTGGAATAATTAGTCATGATGCTTCTATCTGAAAGGCTTCCGTGAGCTCTTCTAAATATTTACTCCTTAGGTCTTCTTGTTAACTTCTAATTTAATGATCTGAAATTTGTTCTTGCCAGCTTCATTACTCATCTGCTGTGACTGAGAAACTCCCTCCATGTGCATGGTTGTAACTAAATGATCTCTGTGGTCATCTTCAGCCAGAGAAAATGCCCTGTGACAGCAGCCGGGAAGCCAGTGATCGCACACTAAATTCTTGCATTCCATCTTCAGAAAAAATACAGTGCAATAATGTTGGCCACTGGTATGACAGGGATGGAGCTTACATCTGGTCTGTGCCTGAAAAGTGATATTCAGCAACTGTGCGGGGTTAATTGCAGTATAAAACAGCCCATAAGGATACCTTTGCATGTGAAATTTTCTGCATAGAGCCAGCCAAATGGTGTGGTGTGTCTGGGCTGTGTGCCCCTTTGGGCATCCATTATTTCCTCTTTCAGCAGCTGTTCTGTCGCCAGTTTCCAGTGATAAGGAATATGGCTTGTCTTTACCCAGAGCTGACAATGAAATAAGTGATTGCTGTTTGCTCAGTAGTTTCTTACTGCTTCCAGCATGGGGAAACGTGCACAGCTCTTTCATGACTAATCTCATCTTGGATTGTTCTTTCTTCTTTTATCCTTCTCTCTGCTTTTTCCTTCTGTTTCCCCCTTCTGAAGTGTATCTTTTTGCCATTTTTTCCTCTCTCCACCTCCTACCACTGCTCTGCACAGACTGTTTTGTTTCTTTCCTCTGCTGTGCCCTAAGTAAGCAATGATCTAGTTTTACCACTGCAGTTAGGTTGTGCTAGACCGAGGGTTATGTATGCCTCATACTTACCAGTAACTTCATTGGTTTGGGTTGTGTGATGTGTACCAGAGCAGTTCTCTTCCTTTGTCTAAGCAGGAGGAGATCCACCTGTGAGCATGTCCATTGGAAAGGAGCGGGATCTGTCGGATGGGAACCTGCCTGAGGGCCTCCCCCCTGCCTGAGGGCTTTGTGCAGAGCAGGTTGGGGGCTGCTGTGGTTCTGATGGAACAGCTGCAACAAGCTGTGCTTTTGGGAAGAGCTGGGTCCTGCACTCAGAGGTCTCTCTCCTCATGGAAAGGCGATGAGTGGCTTGGTTCATTTGAGCGAATGTATATGGGTTTGGTGCAATGTTTAAGGCAGATGGGTGATGTAGAAGAAAGTAAATTATTATTGAAGAACTTATTTTTGTCTCAGAAATACAAACCACAAGCAGCGCTTGCATGTGTTGAACCCTTTGAACTGCAATGCATATGTTTTAAGCCAGCATTTCCAAATGACTAACAAAGAAGTCGAGTCTTCAGTCACCTCTCTTTGTGGTAATGATGCAAATTGAGGTAAAGCAGCAGTTGGCAAACTTCAGTCTTTTTTGGAAAGCATCACAATTTCAGTAGGAATCAACCATCAGCAGGTGCAGCTCATTTTCTTTGTCATATTCAGTAGAAGCCTCCGTTTTTAACTGTATAGTTTGCAATAAGAGAATATGTTGATGATTATGAATCTTAACAGACTCTTGAATCTGTTAAGAAATGCATTAATGTATGAGATTAGGTGACAGGAGATCATTCATGGCCCATACAGTGGCTTACAGACTCTTTCTAAATAATTATGCATTTTTTCCTTTGAATATTATGAGGGATCAAAAGCATTTTCT
>JAOEHX010054182.1:14537-39196 GCA_025448015.1 Bolborhynchus lineola
TCCTAACACTATTAGGGAAAGAAGTTCTAAATCACTCTTACACAGGATTCCTTTCCCTGCTTAGTAAGGGTATATTGCAGTAATTAATATATATTTTTGTCAGCACTTTGTTGGTTTGTTACATCCTACTTGTTGATGACAGATGCAGCAGAGTTCAGTGCTTTTCAGTTTAATAAATTAACTTGGAATTTTTCTTCTGATTAATTAGCAGAGTGCAAGTTGAAAATAACATTTGCAAACAGAATTACATATTGGTGAGGTCCCTATAAAACTCAATGAATACCAGGATGGAAAGCATTAGTGTTTAAAGCATCAGTCTCCAATGTGTTGCTGTCTCTGTTTGTACAAAGTGTCATTCAGTGTTAGTGTGTATCTTTTTCATTAAATTACCTTTAATAAGAAGGCTTCCTCTCTGTTTTGTCAGATTTTTGGCATGTATCTGATGGCTCTCAGCTGCAGGAAGACTTTTTCTCTTGTCACTTTTTGTTCAGAAGGGAGCTTGTTGAGCTGTTGAGTAGGTGTTTTGAAAGCACCTTGACTGACAGTCTCCAGTTATTCCAGGCATCCCAACATGATGTCCTCTTATAAAAATGCACATTTGATCAGCTGCTGCTTTGCTTCTGAGTGTCTGATACATGGATGCTCTCTTCTCCCCCAGCAGAGGATGGGATGATTAACAACCCATTGCAGATCTGCATCCAGTGATGAAATGAGAGCCTGCTGTGGTGGGTTCTGTACAAGCCGTACAACAGCCGCCTTTGACTTATGACTCTTTAAATTAAATACCTTTAAAAGAGATGACAATTTTGAGGCTCTGTTGTTAAAATCGGAATGAAAAGGGAAATTGTCCTGTCTGGAGAGAGTAGATGACTTTGGGGTAGTCTTTTGTACTTTTGGTCTAATATTTTATGATGTCATGGGTACAAGACAGCAGATGGGGTAATCAATGTAACATCAGGGACCTACTTGTCTAAGCAGTGATTATTTTTAGGTAACAAAAGGGTTAAGTATGGTGGTAGCTGGAAGTGAGAGTTCATGTGAGGTGTCCTGCTGGTAGCTAAGCAATGAGCTTTCCTAAACTATTGCAGGAGTGACCTCTGACTAATCCCCAGATAAATCAGTTGCATAGTGCTGGCTCATCTTTGTGCTCTGGAGTGCAATCTGTCATGATTTTGCAGCATGTGCTGACCTCAGTTTTCCTCGTTTGTATGTGTCGAGAGATGTTAGCGTCAATTCATTATCTTTTCACCTTTTGCCGTTTTACAGTCGAGAGCTGTATTTCCTGGATAGCATTAAAATGGCAAGTGGTACGGTTTGTTAATTAAAACAAGGTCCATCTGCTGGTTTTGAGAGTATTGCAGAATGTTATTACAAAGCTGTTGTTGAAGAGGACCAAAAGATGCTTGTGAACTTAAGGTATTTTGAAGTGGTTGAGTTTGCAGCTGGAACAGACTCAAGGGAATTTAGGTTATGTATAGTAGTATTATTTCACCTTTGTTTGGCACGTTGCATGACGAGTCTACCTTAAAGTCCGGAAAATATCCTCTACTAATAATGATCAGTGCCATTATTTTCATTTCATAGATTGAAACAGACAAGGGGATAGGAGAGCAACTTTGATGAGTTCACCAAGGTGGCAAAAGCAGGACATAGAGCCTCTGAATTGAATATCCTGACCCAGTGTCTGATGACTTGATCAGCTTGACGATATAATATATGAGAATAGAATGTGCAATTGATAATGCAGCACTTAAGTGGGTTTCCTGGTAACGTGCTCCCAAAGCTGATTTGTTTTCAGTGTACAAAAGTTACCATGCTATGTTTTACATGTCTTCATTTCCTGCAGTGGTCTCTGTGCCAGGTAACTCATGGTGCATAGTAACGTTTGCTTTCCAAACCCCTGTCCTATGCTCAGAACGTTCTCTTTTCTGCAGCAGCGAAAGATGTCTGTGAGAAATACAGTTAGGCTTCAATAACTATTTTAGCTCAAAATACATACAGAAACGTGGTTAAAGAGCATGGTTTGCTGGACTAGTGTTTCATGCCTATTAAAATGAATGATTTTACAAAGAACTTACTGCTTAGTCGTGAGCAATTGTTGGGACTTGAAGTGCAGCTGAATAGTTCTCTGATGTTTTAAAGTGTGGTGTCTGTGAAGGCCGGGATGTGTCAGGTCCGAGCATGTTAGATCCAGACGGAATAAACTGGCACGTGCAGGTGGAACAGACCAAGAAACATGGGGGCTGTTGCATGCAAGAAGTGACGCTTGCTCCTCGGGCACAGCACTGGTAACTCATTTTTTCTTCCCTCCATCACATCATTACGGAATGGTTGAAAGCACTTTAGTCTCTAATAATAATCCTTAGTGCTTACATAGCATTTTGCACATTCTGGGTGTTTTACAAGAGTTAATCAACACAACCACCCTTTGAGGGTGGAAACAACACATTATCTCTGTCAGGCCGCACCTTTTGGGATGTGCCAATGCAAGTGACTTTGGAGGCTTCAGCACTGAGAATGCCAGGATGACGTGGCTGTGTGGCAAGGAGGGACTGTGCCCACTGAGCAAGGAAACACTGTGAGGGGGAAACTTTAAAGTGTGCAAAAACTATTCCTGCAGTACAGGTGAAGGTAGAGCACTGAGTGGCATTTATTGGTGCTGCTTGGTTGTTCTCCTGGGGAAGGTGACCTCCTAGGGAAAAGGGCTCAGCAGCTACATAGAGAATGTGCTTGTGTTGTGTGGGCTATAGGAAGTGATTGGAAAGTAAGAGGACAAAATGGGAGTGCTTTCCCATATTAATGAGGCCAAGAACCAAATCCAGAAACAAGGGATAACGGAACTTCGGGCTGCAGAGAACTTTGTGATTGAATTATTTGTTCAGAAGGTTGATGGAAGGGCAAGATGTTGCTTCCTGCCCTCGATGCTGGGAAGGCTGCCTGGACTGGCTGCTGCTCTTCTCCATCAGAGCATTAGAAAACTGCTGAATGAATACTTATTTATTTGTTTATTGAACAGTTAAATTACTTCTGTCTGAAAAGTTAATCCTGGGTTTGTAGAGTTGCCAGTTTTTATAATGGCTCCTAACAGATGCTGCACACCCTGGGCTGAATTTCAAAGGCCTTTGCACTGAACAAGTGCTGCTAAACATGTACAGCCTTGTTTGCTGCCACACAGCACTGCGCTCAGGCAAAGGTGAAGCTAAATATATTGCAGTGACTATTGAAGCTAAATATATTGCATTTTCATGTTAAATCTTTTGGGTCTGGTGGGCTTTACAGCTGCCTTTTGTTTAAGTGTAAGGAGTAATTTTGGTCTTTTAGCAAAGCAAGTTACTGTAACACTGGAAACATCCCACAGAAGTGGAGCACAATTGCCCGAAGAGTGAACTTGGGACCTGCATTGACAGGGGACTGGGAGGGCAGGCGGTGGGGAAGTACAGGCTGGTGAGCTCTGTAACTATCCTCATGTCTCTCATTTCATGCTGAAAAAGAAGAGTGCTGGGGGGGGGGGAACCCAAACCAAACCCAGTTGTATTTTGATTTCAAGTTTACAATCACCGGTATTTTTAGGAAACACTCTATTTGTTTCAATGTTAATTGAAGTCAGACCTAATCAGTGAGCCTTCAGATAAGCTGTGCAGAACCATTTAATTTCATCTTATACCACAGGTTTGTCATTCTCTTGCTGTATTCTTTTCCCTGCTTTTGTCTGCTGTGCATTCTCTTTCCTCTGCTGGAAGATGCTCAGTGTCTTGAAGGCAGTGCTCCCTTTAGCCTGCTGGGTCTGCCCACCTGCTGCTGGAAAGTTCCTTCCTGTGTTTCTTGATAAGTTAATCAAACTGCTTTCTGTGAAGCTCACAAAAAACAATTGATACTAGAGAGAACTCTGAAATTTCTATTGATACCTGATGAAAGCCAGTGGATTTCACAGGAAAGGAGTCTTTCCTGTGGGTAGTATTCCCAGAATGAGTAACCTGTTTGGAATGGGTGAAGTACCAGATGCATTTTTCTATTTCTTTTAACATCAGTGCTTCGAAGTTATTTGGGAACATCAATAGAGCAGTAACAATGATACTGAGTGCTTTCACACTGCCTCTGTTTTCAGTGTGTTATTTTCAGTAAACTGATTTCCTCTTATCAATGAGGAAGTTGTTTGGTAAAGTTTTCTGTGCTCTTATTTTTGTTACAGCTGCCTCATGGGAAGGAAACTGATCTTTATTAAACAGTTGTTTAGTCATGCTCTTGGATACAAAGATCTGGGAATGTTCTGACTGTAGATACTGCAGGTTATTTTGGTCATATGTTGTCACAAATATGTAGCAGGGATGCTGAGAGATTGATTACAAAAAACCAGGGTGTTTACTTAGGTCAGAGTTATGTTTGCATTGCTGGAGACTTGATCATGTCAGCTGCATGTGTGTACCTGTATCCTTGCAGAGCTTGGAAATGTGCTTTATAGTGCAGGGTGTGAAACATGTCATTATCTCGCAGTAGGTTTGTGTTGGTCCCTAGTTAATCCAATGGCGCTCAGAGTAGCTGGAGCTAATGAAAGTACAGCAAGATCTCGATTTGCAGATTTGAACATTCAGCGTTGCAGAATGCATCCTGTCAGACCTTTCAGCAGTGTTGCTGGGTTTTAAGTTCTTTTCTTGGGTTGGTTTTCCTGCTGCCGTCATTCAGCTGTAGAATGGCATATTGCTAAGGTGCTTTTCTATCTTTGATGGGCACAACACACATCAATGTTAATGGTAATTATGTATGTGCTAAGAACAAGGTCTATCCCAGATGTTCCCTGAGTCACAGGTTCCTTTCTTGGCATTTTGTGTCAGGTTCTTAGTCATTCGAAATTCACTGTTTTGAAAATGTCAAGCAATTTCAGGCTTACAGGTCTACCTTATTACCACAGAACTGCAGCAGAGAAACAGCAGTGGGATAAAGCAGGCCAGACTATCACTGCTAGGTTAAGTAAAAGCTATTTATTGTGTTCTTGTGCTTGCATTGAAGCAGTAAGAGATAGAAATGTTTAAAGATTGTGGGATCAAGCCTTTAGCAGCAGTTTGTGCTGTTTTGATTTAAATGAAAAATGAAACTGACACATGCCATCGGTTTGGTGCCCTTCGCCATAGCCTAAACTTGTTATTCCAAAAGAAAAGAAGCCAGTAGGAACCCCACAAAAAAAGAAAAAAAAAAAAGCACTAGATTTAATTAAACCTCTTAGCAGTGGAGCAGCGGGAGGAGAAGATGACCTGAAGGTGGTGGCCTTCAAACCACCCTGACAAGAAGCTTCCTTAAAAACATCAGCACTGTGGCAGTGTCCTCAAAGTAAACAAATGCAGGTGATTTAGGATCAAAGGCAAAGTAAGTACTAATGTTCTTCTCATCAAATTGCCATGTTATTTGGTGTCTTCAATTTATATTAAGGATATCTTGCTCTAGTCTTTTTTGCCAGTCTCATCTATGTTGTACGGCGTTCAGCTTTGAAGCAGTTCATCAGAGGCAAGCATTCAAAGTCCTCATCAGAATCTTTTAAGATCAGCAGTTAAATACACACTTTTGCCAGGTAGAGGTGCTGGTGGCTTGGGTACGTATGGGTTGATACAAATATTGAGGTTGATACCAATAGTTCTGTATTCCTTCTGTTCATTTTCCCATGCTGATGTTTTTTGTGGTGTGTGTGCTTATATACATCTATTTGACATTATTTGCTTGTGGAGTCATGAGTCTGAAAGACACAATCAAGTGATACATCTGATGCACCAATCACAGGAAGCAAAAAACCTATGTTGTGCTTTGATGATTAAATTGGATAGCTCTGAGCTTCTTTAATCTCCTCTGAAATGCTCGTTGATGGATAGGTTTTTAACTGTTTTAGTGTTCTGGCTTCAGAGGGGAATTTTCTAATGGTATAGAGGAAGAAGGTAAATGAAGATATCTGTAGGGCTTTTTCAGTTTGCATGTCTTGTTTATCCTGATCTGTTTGGACAGTCTGCTATGGAAATAATGGCTGTGATGCAGTAAGTGCTTTTGGTTTTTGTGGGAACCAGTTTAAGTGGGTGTAGTGATCTTAAGGAATGAAAATGGTTTGAAAAATGATGACTCCACCTTTAATGTTAGTAGCGTTAATGTTTCATTGCTGGATCAGTTGTTTTCTGTTTTGCCACAATTTTTCCATTAGTCACCTGAAATCATTAAAAGCTGCCTTAGATACTGACAGCTATCAAAGATTAGTCAGTGTTGGTGCAGCACTGTGCACATAGAAGGTGCCCAGTACCTGATCTTGCTCCCACTGCAGCCAACAGCTCTGACCTCACTGGTACTAGCATTTCCTGCATTCTGATCCCTTCTGAAAGCATCTCCCTTAGATTTCTGTGAAGTACAGAATTTAAAGCTAGTAGTAATCAAAATATTAAAAGTATTGCATTCAAATATACATGCATGCCCTCAACAAGGCTTTTTTTGACATCTTGAAAGTTGTATTGTTATTTTTTTAAACCACTTTCTTGTTTCTTGTGTATTGCCATTTCATTCATGTTCTGCAAAACCCTTTTCTGCATGTAAGCTATCTCAGGTCAGTTTGTAGCGCTCTTTTTCCTCAGTGCTAAACCTTCTTTGAACAGAAGCAATCTTCAGTGTTGAATTTTGCAATCGTTTTTCAAAGCATAAAAAGTCCTTATTGGAATGTAATTGTAATCTCAATCTTCCAGGAGTTAGCTAAGTCTGTATCTGTTCTGGTTTGGCACTCTGGCAGTGAATTTTTTCGTGAACATATTGCCTATTGACAGAATTTTGTATGCACAAATCTGTTTCTTTACTGAAATTATTAAATGAAAAATTAGTGACATTTACTGCTCATTCTATAGCCATTACTTGTCACAAGGAGTGGAGTTGTGTACAGCTTGGATACGGCATCTGAATATTACCTTTCAAAATTAGACATCAGCATTATTTTTGTGATAGATAATACTATGTTAAATGGCCAGTTACTTGTTACATAGTGTGTTACTGTTCTTTTATTTAACAAGAGCTGTTACCCTCAGATAAGTCTTAAACCGTATAGGCCTTAGAGAATGGATATGGAACATTCCTGAGTGAAGTCCTCAACCACTGTAAGCAATCAGCCTTTCATTTCACATATTTCAGCTTGTGAAATGTTTGGGCCTGTCATCTTAAACCACAGGTTTTATTTTGGTTTTCTCATTCCTTTATTCTTCTGCACTGTTCAGAAATGGTAAAAGCTGAATGTGGTCCTGCCAGATGCCTGAACGTAATACTTTCTGTTTCCATGAATGGTAAACTGCTCCCAGTCAATGTTTCAGTGTGCTGGGGTTAAACATGTATTTTCAAGATAATCATCTAATTTTAATTTTTTAAAAAATAACCTTTTAAAGTAATCTGTTTAAATCATCTAATTATGTACTTTATTCAGAGAAAAAGCTTGAAGAGAATTAAAAAGTACTGCATAGATAATGGATTGTGGCATCAGGCTGTAGAGTGGTGTCACACATAACGTTGTTGCCCTACTTAGTTGTTTCATTGGCTGAAAGTTTTGATTACAGCTTTTTTTTCTGACTGGTGGCATGTTAAGCACTCAGAATGTCAGGTCAGAGGTTGGGGGCTAACAGTTATATTAAAAATAACTCCAAAGGTGTTATTTATACCCAAGAAAGAACTCAGGGTGTTGCAACTTGGGTTTTCTGAGGATCTTCCTTGTTTATTTTGGTTTTTAGTTGTGTTTTTAATGCAGCCTGATTGCAAATATTTCATTTGGCATAAGCAGAGGTTTTATAGATGGACCACTGCTTACGCCAAATCATTAAAAATAATTCTTGCCACATGTCATGCACTATCCAAGGTATTTTGGTTCTGTTTTACTTGTCATTTTCATGTAGCATTTTGTTTCTTAAAAGCTTAATGACTTAAAAGAGCCTTCTGCTGAGCCGACACGGCCTGGCAGGACTGCCCACCCTCTTTGACAGACTGTGTATCTTGCTGTGTGGTAGGAAGCCCACATGCCAAGTCTTCCCCTGGGGTTGTGGCAGTAACAGCCACTGTTGTGTTTGGGGTGTTGTGTTACTCTGTCCCTTTCTCCTTCTTCAAATGTTGAGTGTGATCTTGGGCGTTCTGTTGTGTTTTCCTTTCTCTCTGCCAAAAAGCAGAAAGAATAATATGCTGGAGGATGGCCACTCCAGTGTGTTAAAGCAAAACAATGGACTAATGTACTTTGGAAGACAAGAGCTGCTCTGAGCATGGATGGAGCACTGGCAGGGCGATGCGAGAGGACTGCTGCAGACAATGAGTGAGCCCTTTGTTTCTCATGATTGCTGTAGCTGCTGCAAGCACAAATATTCATTGCAGGAGAGATGGCAGCAACGTTTTCAGCTTGCACAGAGCCAGCTGTATCTTCTGTGGGCAAATCTATGAAAAGTGTACATGTGTGCATACTTACACAGTAATACAATAATGGATCCCTTATTTCTAGGCACATTAATGAGCAATAAGGGGAAGAGTACATCTTTGTATCTTACAGCATGGAGGAAGGAGACTCTAGGTTAATTAGCAACAGTATTCTTAAGCAGAAAGTTTTTCAACCTCATTTCTTCGTTACTGTCAAAGACATGGAGCTTCCTCCTCTGCAGTGCTCTGAAGATCCTGGTGTTTCCTACCCCTCCTGAGCTCCCCAGGAGGGGCTAGCAACTGCAAAACCAGTGTGCACTTCCCATGCTCTCGCACATGCCCTTCAGGGGTGTGACAGGATGAGACACCTTTACTTCGGTGTTCCTCTCTTGGCAATGGAGTTTGGGTTTGTTGACAGTTTTGTCATAAGCCTGTAGTACTGAGGTTGCTCTGCTTTGTTTTCTGAAAGCCTTTTGTACTTCAGGAACTGAGCCTAAAAATCAGCTTAATCATCAGAGGATACATTTCATAGGACTTGAACTTCCTCAGTCTTCATATATTTCATGATATTTAATACATGAAACAGAGCTGGTGATCTACAAATGAAAGGCTTGTTATGTTGTTGCCCATCTTCTGTGTTGGCAGCTCCTGAAATTAGACCAGAAGTTTCTTTTTTTCAAATCACATGTTTGGGGTTTTTGCCATTGGAAACAGCACAGGAGGAGTAAAAGAGAGAACTGTGCCAGTCCTATGAAGAAATTGTTCTCTCTTTTTTGTCTCACTGCAGGAACTGTTTGTGTGAGAGGAAAGCTGTTGTTGTTTGTTTCCTTTAAGCCTAGATGTTATGTGTTTGGTTGGACTTCTCCCACATCCTTCTGCTGTTCTTTTTGACCATGAGCATCCATATAACTCACTCCACTTCCTGATGTGCAGAGCTGCAGGCTATCCTTTGTGCACTGTGAGGGGGTTCTGGGAGGGAAAATGGGGAAGAAGCAAAAGTGCTTCTTCTTCCTTTCCCAGCTGGAAATGCTTATCACTACTGCAAGGCTCACAGGCTTCCTTCAGGCGCGTGCGCAGCAGGATCCATAGCCACTGTAACGAGAGGTGTCACTGGTGGGTGTTTTCACTCTCATGTGGCCAAGGCTGGCATCTCCAGCAGTGCAGTCTTTGAAACCTGGGACACACAACCCGGTACCAAGCTGACTGGTTATGCTTTCCCACAACTTTCCCAGTGAGACTGGCAGCTTGGTGTATAGGAATGTGTGAACTGTGCTGTAGTCATTCACACCTATTGCATGTGTTAAATGGAAGTTGAGAACATAAAATTGGGTTGCTTTGATCTTAACACTTTGCTATTAAACTTAAATCAGCACTCAGTCATTTCAAGTGATTTACTTTTACCAAAATGTGGAAAGTCTACTTCAAGTGATGCCTTCATCTGGTTAAATGAATGCCAGCTTGGTTAAATGAATGCCCAAATGTGTGATGGAACCGAAGGCTTCTCTAGCTATGCCTTTGTGCAACATGAAGTAGATGCTGGAGCTGTGCTTTTACCTGGGGGCTTGGTAATGGCTTGAGACTAAACAACTTGATCTGTAATTTACGTTCATAATTTCATCAGCAGCTTTTATTTGACCACCTTAGAAATAGAACCCCAGACCTTCTGGAGGATGTTCAAGCTACAGAAGCCACAAATAGTTTTTCCATGCATGTTTCTTTGCTTCCTCTGCATAGCATTTCCTGATGGCCTCAGCAGGCGTTTGGAGGCAGTGCAGACTGCATATGTGCTGCTTGAGTGTGTGTGCCTGAAATTCCATTCACAGTTACTGTGCAGCCTGCTCTTGGGCTTGGCTACACTTTGTGTTCCTGCTCTTAAAGCTTTGGGGTAAAATTTTGCTCCTTCATTCTCTACTTTCCAGTATGTAAAATAGAGTTAAGCTCATCCAGCTCATAGGAGTCTTTTGAAATATCATTCATTTGAACTTCTTTGGAAGTAAAAAGTACTTTATAAAGCATGTATGGTCCTTAGAAGATTCAGACTATATAAATGCTAATTTCTATCCTTGTTATTTTGCATTGTGGTTATTATTCATACAGTTGGCTTTTCAGGGTAGAGTCCTCTCTGAGATGAGAAAATTGTTTTAGTAGGAAATGGAGATTTTTTTTTTTTTTTTGATGAAAAGAAATTACTTCACAGCAAAGAAATCAACTTCGCTCCAGAGCTGCTATTTGTGTCCTGAACAGCCCTGCTTGCATTTTTCAGATTCAGAACAATTCTGGGAAAAGCTGGTGATTAGATCAGAAGGACGAAAGGTTTCTGTGGCCGAATCTGCTGTTGATTTCTCTATCTGTAAGATGGCATTAATGGTCTTTACTAATGAGCACTGATAATTAGTGGAGCACCATGCCACAGAGGCTGGATAGAAGTAGCTGCAGAAGCATGTAGTGGAATAGTGATAACAGGTACTTTGCTGTAGCCAGGTTCTGTAGAGCACCTCTGCTTGCTGGTTGGACTGTCAACGGCAGCATCAATCCTGACTGAGCATCCTGGTTGCAGGCAGTCCAATCAGTCGTTCAGGAGCTTGGTCACTAACAGCCTCGTGTCTGCCACGTGCATTTACATTACTGCTCTTGCTAACATTGGTGGTAGATGGTTGTTGCCAAGCTGGGGACACGCAAACTGTACGTCCTTGAGAGAACAGCTGGTAATTAACATGTCTTTGTGTTTCAGAGATGAGCGAAATCAGTCGATCATTGTCAGTGGGGAATCTGGGGCTGGAAAGACTGTCTCTGCTAAGTACGCCATGAGGTACTTTGCTACGGTCAGTGGATCTGCCAGTGAAGCCAATGTTGAGGAGAAAGTCTTGGCCTCCAACCCCATCATGGAGGTAAGAGAGCTACTGCACTAACCCCCACCCTCCAGCTGCAGTTATTATTCTGGGGTTAACATAAGCATTCAGTTGAAAGAGCAATCCGTACTAGAATCGAGTAACCTAGAAAAAATAGATTTTAAAATATTGGTTTTAATTCATTTGCCAGGAGGTGCTTTAGACATCATTTTGTGTAGTATTTATGAAAGATTGAAAGAAAATGGGAAGTAGGATTTCAGTGTTGTTAATGTATTTCACACAGCAAGTAATTTTTTATATGAATACTGCTTCAAATCTATTAAGCTTTGTAACAGTGGTATTCTCCAGACCACTGGCCAAATGCACGCCTGACTTGTGTTTTGTGTCTTTGCCTTTATGCGTATATTCAAGTTGTAGCTGAAGTTAAGGAACTATGTTAAGTGATGATTCATCAGAGGGAAAGTCTTGGGGGAATTCCTTGAGAGAAGTAGTGCTGTCCATAGGCACACACATGTGCACATCTGTGAGCAGCCTGAGAAAATCCTTAGGGCTGCTGATGCCTTGGCAGATGTTCAGCATCTCTGTTCAGTGATGTGAAGTATTAGTGAATAGACAAGAGTGAATGGAGTACACACAGTGAATGTGAAATGCTGCCATTGTTGTCTTGTGCAGGTATTTTTAAAAATTAATTTATGTTTATTCCTTCTTTCCTCCTGCCATGAGGAGTTCATGATACTCAAACTATAGCTGCCCCATCACAGTTGTGTGTGTTCTGTCACAAGGTAATTGTGCCTGGTTTGTGGTGCTGTGTGGTGTTTTGAAACCTTTTTATGGGATAAACCAAGCTGTGCCATGATGGGCAGTGGGCTCTGCTGCTGAGGGATCTGAATGTCCCACTGTGGGAGGCAGCCACAGGAGCGGAGCTCTGTGTTGGGCTGCATCTTCCCCAGCGGGAGCCGCCTGGGAAGCAATGGCAGTTTTGCAGGTGTGAGCTAATCCCAGAGTACTCCTTTCATTGCTCCAACGTTTGCACTGAGTGTCACGCTGTCCTTGGCCACATTGAGATTCAGTGCATGGCTAACAGGTCTGTGAGTCTGCCTTCCCCTGCACACCAGGAGGTGATAGCTGGGACCAGGCAGGTGGCCATCCCCTCACTGCCTGTCTGCAGAGTGACAGCTGCCATAAAAGACTGCAGGATGGGTCTGCAGTTTGCCGTGTGGTTGCTCCGTAAAACACAAACTGTTCACAGGTTTCCCTGTGCCACTTCTGTTTGGTCTCAAAGCCGAAATCAAACATCCTTCTCTCTCACTCCTTGGATCCCACCTCCCAGTCAGTGGTCAGCAGCTCACCACTAATTGATTTAATTTCCAGAGCAAGGAACTCTAAACTGATGACTAGAAATAAACTTTCCATCCATACCTTTTTTTATCCACTAAAAACCGGTGGTGGTGCTTTATTTTCATTTTCTAGGGATAACAACAATTTCATGAACCTGGGAATACCTAAAATTCCAATTACTTTCAACACTTCTGTAATTGGATGAAAGTAATCCTTTTAACTTCAGCACTTGAACTCTAAATAAGCTTTAGTGTTAACGAAATCAGGTGTTGAGGCGGACTCTAGGATAGCAAAATTAGTGTTTTGAACTCTTCAGTTGATAAATCAGCAGAAACATAAATTAACCCATGTAGATTAGGAAGAAAATGAGTAATTCATTATAGAAACAGGAAACTCCTCATCTGCTGATTGTAAAATCTTAGGAGCAGAAAGTAATTTCATTTTTTAATTCCTGTTTGAGCAACCTAAACTTCAGCATTTTATTTGCTGCCATTGTTAGCGTTGGACTTTCACCTCATCTGTGCCTACTAAATACCCTGTAATATCAAGTGACCACTATACATCTCTAGCAACATTTGAAGAATTAGTTTCGTAGTCAGTAACTATATATAGAGAGTTTTCCTATTGCAGATGTAGAAATTGTCAGGTCTTGAAACACATCTTTATATATCATTTCCTGCCTCTCATTGTTTGTAGCTATGTGAATTGTACAGCTTAGTACATATTCTGCTAAAATTGTAATACCAAAGACTGTTTTTATAATTCCTTTCGCAGTAATGATTGGTTTCTGAAAATATTGTAATATTGCTGCCACCACCACCAAAATAGATCTGCAGTGGCAATAACTTTAAACCATAAGAAATGCAGCCTGAGTACATTCAGTTTGAATGAATTCAGTATTTCTTAGGACTGCAGAGATGCAATTTATTGTTCCTTTATAGCAACTGTTCATCTGATACCCACTTGACATCCGCTTGGTCAGGCATGCATGGTGCTGCTGTTTTAATGAGGGTTTGAAGAGTATAATCCCTGCTTCCTGTGCTGTACCCAGTTAGCCCTTACTGATTCACAGGCCTGGAATACTGAATTCCACAGATCTGGAACACTGATACTTAGCATTGCTATTTGCTCTCGTTTGGTTTCCCCAAATTTTATTTCAGTACAGAATTCCTATGGATGGCTACATGAACAAGGGAACCAGGACATAGTTACAACTCTCAGTTCTTTAGCTAGGGTGCACTTCAGAGTTCGGTGCTTGATAACATACACACAGTAACATATGATAATGGGCAGTGTGCTGTATCTGAATTGCTCCACGTGCCATTCCTTTCAACACAGAGGTATCTTTAGGACTTTTTTGGAAGGTCAGTTGTTATATGATGTCTAAACCACAATATGATAGGGAAGAGAAAATGCTTTTCTTTGGAGTTCAGCATGTTGTGATTTGCATGATTTGAAATCCGGTATGTCCAGCTGGTGCCTAATATCCCAGTGCCAGTCAGGTAAGGCAGAGGTGCACCAAGACTGTTTGAGAACCACAGTCATCATTTTCCCTGGGCATTCCAAGTCCACACGCCAGAGAGGAAATACATGAAATTTAGTTTATTGCATATGAAGCTATATTGAATCACTCTAAGAAGCAGGCATGTAGAGCAGCATTGAAGACTGTCTCCATAGAGTCAGTAACTGAGCTGCTATGGAAGGGATTCAGTTTCAGGGAAATGACATGAGTCTGTAAATGTTCATTTTTAGATTATATTTAGACACACAAGTAAACATTTTGCAATGATATGTTTGCAGAAATAGTTTGGAAATGTGGTTGATTACAGAGTAATGATCGTAATAAACTGTTAGCCAGACAGGATACAAGGGTGTTTGCTGGACTATGGGTTTATGATAGGTAGACTTACAGAGGCTGCAAAAACTATACATATATTTGTACACATACATGTAGGGATATATACAGTGTGAAATAATTGTTATAGTTTTACTAAGTCCATAGAAGAAATCTGAGTGTAGGTGACCATTCTGTCAGACTCTTTAATTCTTTTAAAAGACTTCAGAGAGCAGTAAGGAATTTTTAGACTGAAACTTTGGCAATATGGAAGTGAAATCATTGCTAGGAAGATCAGCTCCTGATTGTGCGTTACTGAAAGAACTATATTTTGATGTAACTTGATGACCAGGCAGAGATTGTTCCTTATTAAATTTTTGATTATTTGCAAACCAGGGCAAAGCTAATGTTGTTAATTGTTTATGAGCCATGTAGGTGATTAAATAGAGTTGATAATTTCTAAAAGCTCTTTAACCCTTACAGTATTTCCATTTTTCAGTCTATTGGAAATGCCAAAACTACGAGGAATGACAACAGCAGTCGTTTTGGGAAATACATTGAAATTGGTTTTGATAAGAGGTATCGAATCATTGGTGCTAACATGAGAACTTACCTCTTGGAAAAATCAAGAGTGGTATTTCAGGTAATACTGATGCAATCATGCAATATTGTGTATTTGTGTGACTATTCTTAAAGATGCTATTGCAATATTAGTTATCTCTCCTAAGAGCTGACTGTAATAGTGTATTTGTAATACACCACATGTTGGGAGGGAGGAGAAGAAGAAAACCAAGTCAGCCCTTCATTATAGGCCTTATTTGTAGTGGTAAAATGTGTATTAAAAAGGCCGTGTATTTGAGCATGAAATACTGTCAGTGCGCTACTAGGTGTGAGTTTGTGCTTACCATGGTAATACAGAGTATGGCTACAAAACCTAGCAGAAACCACTCATGCCCAAGAAGAGCTCTCTATTGTGGTTTGTAAAGCTGACACCTTAGCTCACTTTCAACCCCTTGTTAAAACCCAGTGCTACCACAGTAATTACAAATGAGTCTCTATTGCCATAATTTCTCTCCATCTTTGCCTGCCTTACAGTCTAAAGCTCAGTAAAATGGTCTTATCCTTGACTGTCCGCCTAAAGGTATAAACCTAAATAGTTACAATTTGCGCTTTGCAGGGGTGTTACGTGAAATAGTGTTGTAAATTTTAAAAATGAGAGACTCCCTGCACATTGTTTAGTTGGAAGAGAGTTTCGGGGATTTTTGGGGTTTGAAATTATGAAACTGAGAGTGCTTAAATTCACAATTATGGTGTTGGTCATGAGTCATAACCTTCTGAGCTGTGTTTGTCCTCCGTTTGAAAATTCCAGCTTTGCCTTGGCAAGGAAGATAGTGCCTTCACCAGCTTACTATAAATGCTGAGGCAAATGGTATTAGTTATTTTTGGAAAATGAAAAGCTTTTAAGGATGATAATTTACTCACCCATAGAACCCTGATCTATATTTAATAGTAATCCGTGGTTCTGGAAAGTGAAATCATACATTTTTTTGAAATTAAAATATCTGCATGCCTCTCGCTGTTAAAAATGGGTTAATCAAGAAGTTAATGATAGGTGCTGATTTATCTTTCCCTTTTCCATGTGGCTTGGTATTGGTCTTACAGTGCTGGGGAAACAAAATCCTTGAATGCCACAAACAACATGTTTACAAATGGATTTTTAGCAGGGCATCTTAAGCACCTCATCATAGAAAAAAGACTTGTCTCCACAGCCTGTTGCATCACACACAGCAAGGCTGCAAAAGGCATAGCATAGAAGGATAATTTATGAAAAAGCATTTTGAGCTTTTGATAAAAGATCGAGACTTCTGTACCTTTGGTTTTAATCCATGTCTGCCTCTTTGTCTCTGCATTCGATTTGACCCCTATTGTTTAAAAGCATTTTGAAAAGCCTGGAATTTGCCTCTACCCTCTTACATGTACGCAACAATCTCAAATCTAGAATCATAAATTTAGCTAGGGAGAAATCTGATCTTTGGATTTGAAGAAAAAATTGTCTGTCTCAGACCTGAGCCTTTGCTTATCTGAATGTTTTGAAAATAGAATCATTCAAATGTTTAAATCTTATCCAACTATGAACTTTTTTCAGTAAAATAATTATTTTACGTATTTCTCTGTTATTTAGATGGAGAAATACAGCAAACATCTGGAGATACTGGTTTCTGAGAGAACCCAGGATTTAATGCATGAAAAACAGAAGACTGATCGTCTGTTGTATAGTAAGTTACAGAACAAAAATACTGGGTATTCTTAATAATAATTTGATTTTAACTGTTTAATTACAAATGGAAACCCTTTGATAGGTGATTATTTAATAGGTAACATTTAGTTGGCAATGTAATAGCAGACTTATTCCTTGCAAAGCTGGAAATATATTTAGCTGATTTGATAATTTCCCCCTAAAGATTAGCGCACTCATCTGAGAGCTATGATTCCAGAATCCATAGTAATCTCACTCTGATCTTGCATGGAAGTCCTTTGGTACAGTTAGATATGCTGGAAAATTGCTTTTTTGACTGAGGTTACTTTTGATCTTAGTGTATCTTCTGGAAATTTACAAGAGAAAAGGACTAAAGGAACAAGTATAACATCTAGGAGAAAAAAAGGAAAATGCTGTGAAAGTGCAAGATAGGAGAAACACATATCAAAAAAATCAGATTAAAGATAATAAAAAACATAACACAGGAAGAAGACAATAGCAAAGAATTTACAAAGAAAGAGTTAGTAATACCCCAATTCTCACAATTAGATTCCAAGCTTACTCTTGCTTGGAAAATATAGGTATTAGTTTGTTTAAACTGAAGTTTATGGCTCATCTGAAAAATATGGACTTGTTATCAGTGAGATTTACTGTGAATTCTCACACTACAGCAGAGCAGATTTTGATGCTTTCACCTTCAGGACATTTCACATTTACAAACATTGCTTTTATGCCTTTTAACAAACATATTCTGTTTATTGTATGCTATTATCCATGTCAAAAGAGTAACAATATTCTACTTTCTACAACAGGTATGTTGCCAAAGCAAGTAGCAGATGATCTCAGGCAGGGAAAACATGCACAAGCTCAAAGTTACTTAAGTGCCACCATCTTTTTCAGGTAAACAAAAATGAAAGACAGGATTAGAACTGACTCCTACTGAAGAGACTTCTAGACTCCTGGTAGAGGTGAAGCTCCTACCTGAGTACAGAATTTCTACCTACACTGCCATTTATTGTACTGGTGGCAATGTTTAATTCTGCAGATGAGTGTCCTTCAAAATTTTCACATCTCCATTTATCATTATAATTACTTAAGTAAAAAATGAGATTACTGTGGGGCTCTAACACACAGTAACATGTCATTTTATGAGTGTTACACACACATGCATGTATATTTCATAAGATAGGTCCAAGTAAAGGTTCCAGCATTTAGCTGTGTAGAGGAAACATGTCTATCCTTAGATTCCATATGGATTTACAGTCTATGACTTACTATATATGCATGAAGCAACATAGAAATTGCATGTCTTCACTTGTCATAAATGAACGGCTATAAAATTCCCTTTTTTCATTGGTACATAACCCAAAATTGAAGACAACTTAGTCTGTTCTAGATTAAAGTCTAGCTGTAAAAAGTGGTTTCCTGCATTTGTAAGCAAAAAGACTTAGGTTAGTCAGTCATTTTAAATGGAAGTAGTCTGTTTTGCATTTAAGTACATTTCTGAAGACAAAACTATTCTGTAAGTTCCTTGTGAAAGAACCACTGAGAAAGAGGTAATTTCACTGAGAAATTATTACTGTGAGTTTGGGATTACCAATCTGCAACGGGTAAAATAGTTGATAAGTTCTTTTTGTTGTGTTTTAACAGTGACATTGTTGGCTTTACTCAGCTGTCCAGTAGCAGCACACCTTACCAAGTGGTAGATCTCTTGAACAAGCTCTATACCACTTTTGATGAAATCATAGATAACTATGATGTCTATAAGGTGGAGACAATAGGAGATGCCTGTAAGTTCCTTGAGCTGTGGACAATAATGGGGCATGGGTATCTATTTCATCAGAATGGAGAACTGATTTGATGTCAAAGAAGATCACATGAAAGAAATTTGGAAAGTTTATTACCACTGGGAAGACCACAGAAAACAGTTAGGGGAGAAGTCCTCACAGACCCTTAACAAGCTGCAGGGATATTTTCCTGCATACCTTTCAGAATTTCTACAATTGATAAATGTTGTGGATGGGATAAATGCATTGTGTAAACAACTTCTGTTGTTTATTTGGTTCCTATGACCTGTAATGTCTGACTTTAAACCTTGGCAATAGATTGATTCCAGTTGGCAATTTATGTTTCACAGTAACACAACTGAAAAAATCACTTTCTACATGGGACCACAGAAGCCATTCCATAAGCTTTATAACAAAAACCATGACAACTTTCTTAATATTCTGTAGGGGCTTGGCTGCCTCTTCTTTTTGGGCTTTCTTTTGGAAGATTTCTTTCTCTTTGCTACCATGGGAATCTGCTGGGGATTGACTACCTATAAAACTGAGTTTATCCAAAAACCTAGCAGAATATAGAAGTTTTTGGAGGAGACAGACAGGAAATCCCACAAGAGATATGAAAAAAGCACACAGTTTTTGTTGGTTTTGTTTTAGGTTTTGTTTGGGTTTTTTTTTCTGTGGCAAGGTTGAGCATTTTCTGGAGCATAAAATTATTGAAAAAATGCACCCAAGGGATGCTGAAGATACCTGTTTCTTGTACTACACAGTAAGAGTCAGTGCAGGAAGCATAGGAAAATGCCTCGTGGGAATCACTGTCTCTCTTTATAATATCTGTCCAAAGACAAAAGGTGTTGAACAGTCACTTCCCAGTACCTGTCCCACTTCAAGCATCCTCAGTGAAGGGAGGGAGGAAGAAAGGATAGAAGGGAATAAATCTTATGTAAGTTCCTTAAGTAAGAAGGAAATCCAATGTTGTTCAAAGCTAGTGTAGAATCACAGAACCATAGAATCTGCTAGGTTGGAAAAGACCTTTAAGAGCAAGTTCAACCCTTAACTCAGAACTGCCAAGTCCACCACTAAACCACATCACTGAGGGCCTCCTCTAGACAGATTTGGATGCTTCCAGGGACAGTGATGCCACCACTTTCCTGGAAAGCCTGTTCCAATCTCTGATCACTCTTTTGGTGAAGAAACTTTTCCTACTGTCCACCCTAACCCTCCCCTGGCACAGCTTGAGGCCATTACTTCTTGTCCTATCACTTGTTACATGGGAGAAGAGGCCAGCCACCTTCCATCTTCCTTTCAGGTAGTTGTAGAAAATTATAAGGTCCCTGCTGAGCCTTCTCTTCTCCAGACTAAACAGCCCAGTTCCCTAAGCCATTCGTCATAAATAATTACACACGTGAGCTGTTGCCCTGTCCTTCATTTGTTTTTGGCTTTCTCTGCTCAGTGGGCAAAACACTGCCACAGAATATAAGGGAAAAGGGCTTTATTTGTGTCTAACTTAGGCAGCATCCTTTGGTAAATCTGTGTGTAATGCCAAACATTAACACAGTTGCATTGTTGTGTTAAGATATGGTGGCATCAGGAGTACCCAAAGAGAATGGGATCCTTCATGCTGGGGAGATCGCAAGCATGGCTTTAGACCTTCTGGATGTCTGCAAGACTTTCAAGATTCCACACAAGCCCAACACCATCTTAAAGATAAGAGCAGGAATCCATTCAGGTGTGTTGGGAGGGCTGGAAGAGTCCTTCTCTGGTTTAACAAATGTTTCTGGAGTGGCATTTCCTCTCCATTAAAAACTAAGTTAATTTCTTAGCATGGCATGGAACTCCTCATAGCAGTTTATTCCAACAGAATTTATTCCAACAGAATAAATTACTGGGTAACTCTTATGTTGGGAACACAACACAAAATACAGCATTGGAAACTTGACATGGCCCCAGTGCTTTTGCTGATTTCAGTGAGGATTTCCATTCTGTGTCTGTTACTTGTCCTTTTCAACTGTTCTCTTCTCAGCACTATGAGTTGCTTCTTGGCTTTTTGATCTATCCTTCACTCTCAGACTTTAAGCTCTGTGATCTAAGCCGATGTGTGTTTGCAAATCCTTGATAGACAGTCAGAGCTGGATGTGTGCTGTGCCGCACACCACCTGCAAATTAAGTGGCTTGCATTGTCTCAGCAGGAGATAATTTCTTCTACATCTTAAAGTCCCTGTGACTGACATGAAGGAATCAAAATGCTCATTTTCTGTCATTATCATCAGCAGGTTACTTCCTGTTCTTGCTCTTCTATGTGATTAGTAAGCATTGTGTACACGGCTGCTATTGGCAGCATTCTTATCTCACTGCCCCTCAAAATATCCTGTTGTCATGTTGAAACATGGATCTGCGGGTTGCTTAGTTCATCCACACTATCTACATCCCATCATCACTACCTCCACCATCCTCTTTTGAGGCCCTTTTGCAGTTTCCCCCATGGCTTTGGAATCTTCCTAAAGTCAGAGGTATAAGTCATAGAAGACAATTCTGACACTCAGTTTTTATCTTGTTAATGAATGAGATATAAGGTAATGTGGGATGCAGCCGTGATACTTTATAACTGATTACGTGACTTATAGCCACAAATGTCTTGCTTTTTTTTTTTTCTTCTTTAACAGGGGCAGTTGTAGCCGGAGTTGTTGGGACCAAAATGCCACGGTATTGTTTATTTGGAGATACTGTGAACACAGCTTCCAGGATGGAATCTACCAGTGAAGGTAACAAGGAGCAAACTGCAGGTGTAGTTTGGACTATTCCTAAATGGGTTCTTGAAAAATGTTATTCTGAGTTTTGATTCCTGTGCTGTTTAAATGACTGCAAATCCTGTAAGGAGGGTGTTGATTTCTGGTCCAATCTGCCTATTAGCAAATTATGCCAGTGATATTCTCTACAGCTTTGTAACATGATCCCCTCATTCCCTGAGTCTCAAAAAGGGATTTTCATGTTCCTGAAGTTTTAAAAAAAAAAAGTGAGCATCACATAAAATGAGAGGTAAGTGGGTCTGTTCACTATTTCTGTTCCTCCCTGGAATCCAGATGAATTTATTAATATTTTTTTATATATTAATTTTTTTTTTTTTTTTTTTTTTTTTTTTTTTTTTTTTTTTTTTTTTTTTTGGTGACTGCTCTTTTTCACTGACTATTTCCTTTAATGGAGAACACAAGAGGCAGTAGGACACCATGGGAACTGTGTCTGTCATCAACCAGTATAGGGGATCCTATATGTGTCCTCCAGCAAAGTGATTAGACAGAAATCTCTAGAGATTGAATCATGGAGATATCCTCACTTTCACTTCTTCCTAGGAGATAACAGACCTCCGTGTTCAGTTAGCAAGCTTCATCTTTAGCCATCTCCTCCTCTTCCTGTCAAGCCCCTTGTACCATCTTATCTGAACTGGTTTTAAACTATTGTATTCAAAATCTGCTACCATCATTCTCTATATTTCATCTTTTGTTCTATATGCCAATCTATTTCTCATATGGTGCATCAACACTATAAACATAAGTATAAAGGCAGAGCTTTTTCTCTTTTAAGCCTTTGTTTTATCTCCTTCTTTTTCTAGCCATGCACATTTGAGTATCTCAAATTGCATTAACGTGTTTTAACTGTAAGATGGTAACTTTAAAATAAATAATTGCTAGCAATGTAAGTTAAAAGTGCTGCCAGCTGGAATCTGAGTGTTAGTGTCTTGTTCCCAAGCAGCGTGACCAGTTGAAAGATCACATATCTACTGGAAAAAATATTTCAGAGATATGTATGCGGCTATATCGAAACTTGTATTTCCTGGTCTACAGAGAGTGTTTTGAGACTTTCAATGAAAAAAATATAAACAACAGCAACAACAAAAAAAAATGGATATTACAAATCCATCATTTTCTGATATATGAATGATCAGTAAGACTGATAGGCAGTCTTACTATCATCTGTGATATTTTTAAAAGAAAGAAACATAATGATTTCCTCTGTGTCACAGAATGTTAAAGGCAAAAAAAAACCCCAAGTGGTTACATATGGTTTTCTTTGCAAGATGAAAAGGGTGCTTGTCAGTAACTCCAGCCAGGCAGCTGTGAAAAATAGACAAATAATATTAGATGCAAGATGTAAAGAATAGTGTTTGTTGACAGCTGTGTATTTGTCCTGAGATGCTCTCACAAATAGGCCAGGATACCAGAACTTGTGTGCAAACATTTCAAATAACAGTAAGGACAGCAAACACATAACAAAAGCAAGGGGGAGCTCATTAATGAGTCTTGAAGACTTTGGCACACAGAGGGTGCTAGGCACTAAATTGTTGCAATAATACAACACCTGTCTCTCTTTCCAGCTCTTAAAATACAATGCAGTTCAAGTGCATACCAGCTGTTGGAGCAGATTGGAGAGTATGTGTTGGTATGTCGTGGAAATTTACAAGTCAAGGTGTGTATGCAACATTTATATTCAGCTTTTCAGAGAGGAGAGTGTGAAAGTACTCTGGAGTCCCTGAATTTTAACCCATGCCGTCCTCTATGTCTCAGAGCCCCTGGGTTAGACTATTTCCTATCTCTGAAGAGAGCAGGCCCAAGTTTTATATCAGGACTAATTCCATTGCCTTTTTTCATGGGACAGCCCTGGTAATTCAGAGGTGAAGAACATAGCCAAACTTGGAACTACTGTGTGGCAAGTCACTTTGTCATAACTGTTTGAAATGATCCTAAGAGTTCCATAAGAGGATGAACATACTTCTGGACCCAGTTTTGGATGGGACTTCAAAGAACTGTTTTAGTTGGTAATGCTGCTACTGGCTGTTAACTAAGTTTCATGTCTCAGTTTTCCTGTATGTAAAATGGCTAATAGGCACATCAGCCTCTTTTGGGGACTTTATGTGAATTGTAAGAAGATTATGACATAGATTATGGGTAATATTATAAACCCATGACTCATTTTCTTCCTTAGGGGAAAGGAGACATGGTAACATACTGGCTGGAAGGTAAGAAAGCCTCTGCCATCCAGAAGGCAGTCACCAGCTCTTCTGTGACGCGTCAGAACCCCAACAGAGCTTCATTTAGTTTGATACCAGGTGTCCTTCCCAGTGATCCTCTCTCAAGTCCTGCTTACTAGCCACTCACTAACTCCAGCATCCATCCTGCTTTCAGTCTGTTAGGTCATTTTTTTAGAAAGTAAGGAAAGAGATAGTATGCCCCTCTGGCCTTGTGTGTGTATTAGCTCAGACTTTATTCACAGGTAGCTTTTTCCCACCAGCAGCAAGAAAAATGAAAAAAAGGAAAAACTTATCTTAAGGAATGATACATAAGAATGGTTCACCAGTTGCTAGGGCAGAAAGTAGCTCCCAGTGTTACTTGTTGGTTTGGTTTTGCTGGGTAACAGCAAACCTCCGTAACTTCAGTACTAGCTGGCTGGACATTCCAGCCTGTAAACTGCTCCCACAGGAAAGAAGGAAACAGTGTATTGCTATTTAGTGGTATGAGAAACTTTGTGTTTGTGATTGGTTTTGTGCTGTGAATGAGAAAAACGAGATGTGTATTGTGTTAGAAAGCAAGGCCTACTGGAAAAGGAAGATGAAGCAATGCAGTCATAGTGGGTACAAATAAGAATGGAAATTTGTGCTCCTGTTTCTGTTTCATGTCCATTGCCTGGAGCATGGAAAGAACAACTAAGAATAATGTCGGGTATTTCCATAGAGTCAACACTTAGTAATACTTGACATCTTGGTATAGGGATCTGAAAACTTTGGGAGCGAAATGAAAGACATACATACATGCAAACAGCAGAGAGTACTTTACAGCTGCTCTTGTCTTTGGCTGCTCTGGAATTTCTCTGAAAACCTGTCTTAATGTTTATGTATATTAATAAGTTGCTTTTGATTGAAGCAGTAGTGAATGTGCTATTGCTGTCTTTTTGACAGACCGACTGTGAAATCAGGCAGCCCTTTGAGTCACTGTGTAATTTAGGATACAGTTTAGGAAAGGTCATTCCTGAACATTTCCTGTAAAAAGAGCTCTCTCACTACAAGCTGAGTAATCTGTTGATAAGCATGGTTCTGTAAGCACTGCTGGTGTTGACTTTCTTTAAAGACAAAGTATGTGTACAATAGACCCTGTTTATACTTTTTAGGGCTTTATTTATCATAACAGATCTACTTCCTAGAGCTACAACCAGAACAG
>JAOEHX010054182.1:40095-57565 GCA_025448015.1 Bolborhynchus lineola
GGAAGGTGTGTGTGTTGTAGGCTCTTTTATGAAATATGAATGTAAAAGCATGTGCTTTGTTATGTGTTCATCTGTAGCAGTACTTCAGTTTTAACTCTTCTGCTTTATTTTAGTGTTGGTTCTTGTCGTGGTTTAAGCGCAGCCTTAAATCAGCCACACAGTTTGTTAGCTCTCCCCGCTTTCCTCCCCACTGCTCCCAGAGGGATGGGGAGGAGAATTGAAAGAATGTAACTCCAACGGGTTGAGATAAGAACAGTCCAGTAACTAAGGTATAACACAAATCACTTCTGCTACCACCAATAATAATAATGACAAGGGAAACAAGAAGGGAAGAGAATACAACTGCTTACCACCCACCGACCAATACCCAGCCCAACCCGAGCAGTGAACTCATTCTCCTAGGTCCCTGCCCCCAGTTTTTATATCCTGGGCATGATGTGCTGTGGTATGGAATTCCTCTTTGGTCAATTTAGGTCAGGTGTCCTGTCTCTGCTTCCTCCCAGCTTCCCCTCCTCCCTGGCAGAGCATGAGGCTCAGAAAGTTCTTGGTCAGATTAAACATTCTAAGCAGCAGCTAAAAACGTTGGTTTTATAAGCTCTGTTCCCAGGCCAGAAGTCAAAACCACAACACTGCACCACCTACGAAAAAGGAGAAAAATGACTGCTACTGCTGAACCCAGGACAATACCATAAGTGTACAGACAAAATTGCAGGTGAAAAATTGACTGCTAACACACATTTAACATTAATAGGCTGTTTGTGACTTAATGCTTCTTAAAAGAATCAGCTTTCTAACAGGATAGCAGCTTCTTAGGTGCTCAGCTAATTTCTTAATGACAGGTATATGGGTAATGACATTCAATAGTGCCTTTAAATTGTTTATGGCTCTGTCCTGTGTTCAGCTGTAGCAGTTATTTTTCTCCTTAGTAGCTGGTACAGTGCTGTGTTTCAGCTTTAGTCTGAGAACAACACTGATAACATCAATGTTTTAGTTGTTGCTAAGTAGTGTTTACTCTGATCGACTTTTTAGTCTTATATTCTGCCAGTGAGGAGGGGCACAAGAAGCTGGGAGGAAGCAAAGACAGGACACCCGACCCAAACTAACCAAAAGGGTACTCCATACCACAGCACGTCATGCCCAGTGTATAAACTGGAGGGAGGCACCCAGAAGGGCCAGGTCTGAGGGTGGTGAGCAATTGTATTGTGCATCACTTGTGTTTATTTCTTTGTCGGGATTTTTGCCCTTTTCGCTGTTTAGTTTTACATTCTCTCCCCTTGTTATTTCCCTTATCATTATGATTATACTTAATAGCTTTATATTATACTTTTGTTATTGGACTGTTCTTATCTCAGCCTGTGTGGTTCACATTCTTTCTGTTCTCCTCTCCATCCTACCCAGAGTGGGGCAGGAAGGGGGAGTGAGAGAGCAGCAGTATGGTTCTGAGTTACCTGCTGGTCTTAAACCACAACAGGCTCTTATGAACTGAAAATTTATCATTCTGACTTATAGTGAGCACATTTTAATTTTCCTTGCTGAGAATTAAGGACTCATGCAACGAATTTAGTCCTTGGTTTTACTATATAATTTTTTTCTTATTTCAGGATGTAAGTTCAAGTGGAGTACACCTACAATAAAGATGAATATTCAGATAAATATCTGCCTAACACAACAGATAAAGCAATGTCTCTTCTTTATGACATACATTATTTGGGAAAATTGAAAATCTGGTGAAAAATTACTAGGAAGGATTCCATCCTGTTAGGAACATATGGTAATTTTACATTAACTGATATCTTTTGTAAATGTGACAGCAGAAGCATATGTGGAAATGTTTGCATGTGAAGGAGAGCAAAATGTGTTTTGCTGAAAATAAGACTTCAGGAATTGTCACAGTGTAGCTGATGGTTAACAGTACTGACATGCAAATGATTTGCTGAAAATTGCAGATTGAACACAAATCCTTTAATACTCAAACTGAGAAGAAAGACGGAAGAAAAGCAAAGTGAGCATCTGGGTTTTGTCATACTACAGTAACACCTAGCTCTGTCTACAGTTGCCAACTCTAGCATTACTGCAGACTGGCATTCTTCAGTAATTAGTAACACAGGCAAATTAGTAACACATGCAAACTTTTACTGCTCCTATCCTATTCAATGACTGTAACAAAACAACAATGTGCCATTGCCTTATATCTAATATCCGAGGTAAACAGTATTTGGAAATAAGGTGCAAAATTCCCACATAGAAAGGACTGGTTAATAACGTTTCATAAGAAGATAGTACAGATGATGATGCTCTACTAATAAAAGTCAACTGCTTTTTTTTATATTTTGTGAGGCATCATAAGATTTATACAGTTGTTCATGGGGGTATCCTTCAGAACAAGGAGGCAGATTGCCAAACTGAAGGATGATAATAGTTGCATGCAGCAGATAGGATATATGGCAGAGAATAAAAGCAAAAAACATAAGGAATTCTTGAAGTGTAGTCAAAAGGACAGTTTTATATTAGAAATGAAAGTTGTGGTGAAAATGAATCTAATAATACATATGATAAAGGATGGAAAAAAATTGAAAATTACAGAAGATTATGGGGGGGGGAAGTGTTCTACCTTCATCATTTACTGCAGTGTTCATATTAGGACAAATATTAAAATACTTGTTCAAAACTTCAAACCTTCCTGCTTGGAAAACAAACAAACCAACAAATAAAACAAAATCCAAAACCAATAAAACCCATAACTGGTAAAAAACCCAACAAAACAACCACCCCCCCCCAAAATAAACCAAAACAATATCCCCCAAAAAAAGCATAGGAAAAACCAAAACAATAACCCAAAATGGTAAAACTGGTATAAAAATAACAAGAATCTTCTTTTAGCAAACTTTCCAGCATTTAGACAGTCAAGCTAGTTCAAATATATTATTACACTTTCAGCATTTTTTAATTGTTTCACCATTTATTGATCCAAACAGAAAATATTTCAGGTTAAAACCTAAGCTAATCTAACTTCTTAAGACTACATAAAAGTTTCACACAGAGTCATTTAGAAGATTTTATCCTTTTGTCAATATGTTTTGGGAGAAATCTTTTAACGGCACAGTAGGACAAGTTTGCTCTGAAATCATCTCTTGCTGCTGCGAACTAATATGGCAACACTAGTGCCATGTGTCTGCAAAAATCCTGTATAAAACCAGGTGAAAAATGTCCATATCCTATTTTACCAGTTTATCTGTTTTCTCTGTCTTGCATTGTTACATATATTGTACCCGAGAACATCTCAGATATCTTAAATGCTTTAAAGCACTAATATTTAAAGTCTACATAGTGATAGATCATAAAATCTCTTCAGTCTTTGCCTGCTTTTTACTGGTAAGCCATTATTCCTGGTGAAAATCTCCAAGGCATCTCTGCAGAAGTGGTTGTGCCTGGCAAGATCAGTGTTTACCTGATGTGGTGCATTCCTCTTTCAATTCTAAAAAGTTATTTGACTTTTGATGGATCAGAGAAGGAATCTGTTGTAATAATGAACTTGCAAGCACATGTTTAAATGAAAATTTCCAAGTTTTCTTATGACAATATGTAAGTATATAATCAAGTTAGAGTTGGTGTGTGCAGTTGTCAGTTAATTGTTTTCTGTTAGAAAGGCGTACCTGGTCAAAATGTAGATCAGAGTTTTGTAGTTCTCACTCTGAGTGATTATTTACAGCTCAGTTTTTCAATGAGTTTGAGGGCCTCTGTGAGTGCATGAAAAAATGTGAGGCTGGCTGTGAACAATATCTAGGTTTAAATCTTAGAAGATGTGACTACATTTAAAAGGAGGTAGCAAAACAAGTGGACTACCTTAAAGATTGGAGACAAGCAAGACAGACTTAGTAGGGTTGTGTTCTACAACACTAAAGCACTTCCATAAATGCACCACTCATGACTGATGCTCTCCTGATCTAAAATAGGTTGCTGCTTTTCACTTCCACCAAAATCTCATCCACTTCAGGGGCAGAGCATGAACACATGATACCTCACTTTTTCTCCTACGTAACAGAGCAGTGCACATTAGATGAAGCTCTAAAGGACTGTAGTGCACTCTTAGACTGAACAATGTTAATGGCATTGTCTTTAATGGTGTAAAGTTTCCACCCGTATAAGTTCGTGAAGAGACTAATATCCTCATATGTACTTTGATCACTGGGTGGAGAGGGGCAAACGAGGAATAACAAAATTGTTTTCTGCAAATGCTATGCTGAAACCCTTTCCATAATGTTATAATGACCAGTAATTATTCAACAGAATAGCATCTCACTTTCACAGATTTAGTGACACCACCTCACATTTTTCTTGTCCATTTTTAAATGCTGAAAACATCTTTGCCATCTTTTTTGGCTGGCAACTATTATCAAAATAGCTCAAAAATTCTAGAAAATAACCTTTTCCTGTCATCTGTTTGTTGATTCAAAAAATTTTCTGGGCATAAATTTAGGCATCATAAATAACACTCAAATGAGACACAAAATCAGCAGCTTACTTTTTCCAGTAGAATCTTTTATTTTTCTTCTTAGAAGCTATGTTCAACTTCTTCATGATTTTCCTGTTCAGTTATGAAATTGAGGCTATTTCCCTTCTACACATTCACTTTATAGCAATGAGAGCTTTAATAGTGTAGGGAATCAATATGAAAGAGAAATGCTTTTGCAGTATACCTTGATGAGGGAGAGGGAGTAGATATGTTAGCTCATTGATTGTTTTCATGAGCATTTAGGCAGGTAATAAATGAAAATTAAACATTTAAGATTTCATATGCTTTTGACAGTATGAGTGTGGTAACAGATTTCAGTAGTTTAATTTGAATTCTATGATTACCATGCTTAAGTTCAAAAAAGGCTATCAAGTCTTGATATATGCTCCTACAATCTGTAACTAAAAGTAAATAGAGCTTTCTGTTGATGATGTCAGCTTTGTATTAACTTGCTTGTATGCTATGATAAAATTATACTTCTAAGCAATGTCTGAGTTGTTCATGCTTACTGTCTAACTAGTAGAAAGTGTATGTGCAGAGAAACAGGATACAAGGCATGATTATGAAAAATATACCAAAAACCTTATAGACGGGAATCCTAACTTCAGAAGTTAGAACTTAAGATGCATCCTGACAAAGAGACAGTCAGTTAAAACCACCAGAAGACCTGTATGGATGAAAAAGTAGCTCCTGGACAAACTGAAACACAGAAAGGAAGCCTAGAGAGGCTGGAAGCAAGGACAGGCAGCCTGGGGGGAGCCACAGAGAAATTGTTCAAGCAGTCAGGAATCAGGTTAGGAAAGCTAAAGCCCTGATAGAATTAAATCTGGCCAGGGATGTCAAGGGTAACAAGAAAAGCTTCTATTGGCACCTTGGGAATAAATAGAAGACTATTCAAAATGTGAGCCCTCTCTGGAGGGAAACAAGAAAACTGGTTACCCAGGATATGGACAAGGCTGAGATATTCCATGACTTTTTTGCCTGGTTTTACTGGCAAGTGCTTCAGCCACGCTGTACAAGTCACAGAAGGTAAAGGAGAGTGGGAGAACAAAGAACTATGTGCTGTAGAAGATCAGGTTCAAGACTATCTAAGGAATCTGAGGGTGCATAACTCCATGAAACCTGACAAGATTCATCTGCAGGTCCTGAGGGAACTGGCAAACGAAGTGGCTAAGACATTATTATTTTAGAAGTCATGGCAGTGTGATGAATTTCCCAGTAGCTGGAAAAGGGGAAATATAACCCCCATTTTAACAGGGAAAAAGAAAGACCTGGGGAAATACAGTTCAGTCTCACCTGGGTGCCCATCAAGATCATGGAGCAGATTCTCCTGGAAAATATGCTAAGGCAAATGGACAGTAAGGGTGTGACTGCTGACAGCCAGTGTGGCTTCACTAAGGGAAAATCATGCCTGACAAATTCAGTAGCCTTCTATGATGGGGTTAGAGCACCAGTGGATAAGGGAAGAGCAATTGATGTCATCTGCCTAGACTTGTGTCTTTGACACTGTCCTGTATGAAGCCCTTGTCTCTAAACAAGACAAATGTGGATTTGATGGACGGATGACTCAATGGATAAAGAATTCCCTGGAGGTTGCACTCAGAGATTCAGTCAACAGTTCTATGTCCAAGTGGAAACCAGTGATGAGTGGTGCTCCTTACAGGTGGGTCCAGTGCCATTTAATCTTTATCAGTGACAAACACAGTGGAATCAAGTGCATCCTCAGCAAGTTTGTTGGCAACACCAAGCCATGTGGTGCAGTTGAGAAACAGAACGGATGGGATGCTGTCTAGAGGGATCTTGACAGGCTCGAGAACTGGGCCCATGCAAACCTTATAAAGTTCAATAAGACCAAGTGCAAGATCCTGCACCTGGGTCAGGGCAATCTCAGGCACACTTACAGATTAGGCAGAGATTGGGTAGAGAGCAGCCTTGAGTAGAAAGACTTGGGGGTGTTGGTTGACGAGAAGCTCAACATGACCTTTTGCATCAAAAGGTCCATGACCAGCAGATCAAAGGAGGTGATCCTGACCCTCTACTCTGCCCTTGTGAGACTCCACTTGGAGTATGGTGTGCAGCTCTGGTGTCCTTAACATAAAAAGGACACGGAACTGTTGGAACAAGTCCAGAGGAGGGCCACAAGGATGATCAGGGGACTGGAGCACCTCCCAAATGAAGATAGGATGAGAAAGTTGAGGCTGTTGAGCCTGGAGAAGAGAAGGCTGCATGGAGACCTCATAGCAGCCTTCAGTATCTGAAGGGGGCCTTAAGGATGCTGGGGAGGGACTTTTTGTTGGGGACTGCAGTGGTAGGACAAGGGGTAACAGGTTCAAACTTAAACAAGGGAAGTTTAGATTAGATACAAGGAAGTTCTTTACTGTGAAGGTGTTGAGGTACTGCAATGGGTTGCCCAGGGAAGTTGTGAATGCTCCATTGCTAGCAGTGTTCAAGGCCCAGTTGGACAGAGCCTTGGGTGACACAGTTTAGTGTGAGGTGTCCTGCCCATGGCAAGGGTGTTAGAACTTGATGATCTTAAGTTCCTTTCCAACCCTAACTATTCTACGATTCTATGACCTGGTGATGTGTGCTCACAGCTAAGAAAGCCAACTATATTACTGGGCTACATCAAATGATGCATGACCAGCACGCTGAGGGAGGTGATTCTTGCCCTCTACTCCGCTCTTATGAGACCCTACCTGGAGTACTGCATCCAGCTCTGGTGTCTGCAACATAAGAAGAACATGGAGCTGTTGGAGCAAGTCCAGAGGACTACCACTTCTGCTAAGGAGACAGGCTGAAAACCTGGAGAAGAGAAGGCTGTAGGGAGAGCTCAGAGCAGCCTTCCAATGCCTAGAGGGGGCCTACAAGAAAGCTGAAGAGGGACATCTTATGAAAGCATGTAATAACAGGACAGGACAAGGGGGAATTGTTTTAAATGGAAAGAGGGTAGATTTAGATTAGATGTTAGGAAGAAGTTCTATACTGTGAGGGTGGTAAGACACTGGCACAGGTTGCCCAGAGAAGCTGTAGCTGCCCCATCCCTGGCAGTGTTCAAGGCCAGGTTGGATGTGGCTTTGGCAAACCCAGTCTAGCGGGAGGTGCTCCTGCCCATGGCAGGGTGGTGAGAATAGATGATCCAGCTCAAACCACTCTATGAAACTGAGTTGAATTGACTGAATTCACTTTGACTATTGATGAGGGATAAGCACGCACACATAAATACAGCAAAAATTTACTGATGATTAATTATCTGATGACAGAATTCTCAACGAATAAGTTTTTTTGCAACAAGTTGTGCAAAAGTATGGGATAATAAAATAAGAACTGTCTGATGAGGACTAGAAATCTAAAAGTTTTGTTCGTTTAGTCCTTTACACAGCTTGAGACTTTTTGAGTGTGTATGTAAGGCAGTATAATCTAAAGAACACTCACAGAAAATTCTGGAACACATGAAGTAGCTAAAACACCCAGGATATCAGCATGTACTATTCTCATAATTTTTGCTGTAATTCCTGCTTCCTTTTCTTTTTTTTTTTTTTTTTTTTCTTCTGTGTGAGGAAATCCAGGTGCATAGGTCCAGAGCAAGTGGTAATATGGCCAAATAACCTTCATTGTACAGACATTAGCAGCCTGGTTCACCTCCTGGTGACATATACCTTGAAATTCTATGAGTCTTGTAGCTCTATGTTTTTTAATGCAGTCTGATTTATCCTGTAAAAAGCAGTCCTGTCAGCACTTAGTGCAGACATAAAGCTTTCTCCTGGAAGCCATCCCCACTTGCCCTCAGTGAGCTTGTTGAAAGCAGTTTCTTCAATATATACTTGTAGACTGACATGAGAAACTCATTTCTGTAATACGTATCTTAAATGCTAACTATTTTCCAGTCTGACTTCTTGCAGAAGATTTCCTTAAGAAATGGCTAAAGAATCAAGTACATCCTCTGTAATTGGGAGTGCTGACTCCCATTTTAACCTGTATATGAATCACAGACTCTGTTCAATGTAGTAAAATGTTTTTTCATTCTCTTCATTCATACTTGCTTCTCTAAAGAAATTTTTATAAATCTTTGCTATTTCACTCACATGCTCATAGCTTGTTCAGAATTCAATAGCATGCATGCCACAGTATACAACATATTGTGTGAAAGTTTTCAGCAATATAGTCTGTTCCTTTTAAAATATCTGCCATAATTTTTCATTACAGAAGCTGTCAAAACTAAGTTAGACAATATACTGTTTGATAAAACATCTTATTTCAAAATATACCAAGAATATGCAGCTAAAGCCAATGCAAATGGGTCTTGAAGAAGTATCATTTCCACCTCGTGATAAGGAGTCAGTGTTTTGATATATTTTTGGCAATGAATTCTAAAATGAAGACCGTGAGTGCTAAAGAGCCTGTCAGTTTGGGAACTAATCCACATGCCAAGGAAGAATTAAACACATATGTAGCTACTCCAGGGAATGACCAGATAGGAATTAAACTCTCACAGGAAATAAAGCCCATTGATTCCTAAGTGTAAGGTGAAATTCTAAATCACTTTTGACAAGGTGGAAAAGCAGACAGGATCATAGTATAACTGCAGTATAACATGCATGATTAACTTACTGTGGACCAGTTCCCTGGCAGCAGAATTTTTCATGGGCTATATTGTAGAAATACATAATAATTGAGAGAAAACATGCAACTCAAAGTGCAGAGGCATGCAGAAATTAAAAAAAAATAAAAGGAAAAGTTTGAAAAAAGTGAACAAGCAATTATTTAATTTTCTAATAAAAGGCCTTGGTAGTGGGGTCTATAACACAGTTTTATGTTTCCACTCAAAGTCATAGGTCTGGCCTCTCTACTGAAAAATAGGCAGGGGAGCTGATCTCTAAATATACTTTTCAACAACAAAATTTTTCTCCTCTGTATGGATGACATATTTACTTAAACTTTTAATGCAATGCTAGGTAGAGTTCTCCTTCTTAAGTTCTTAGATGAGACTGAATTTTTCACTTCTAGCAATTGATAGTGCAGTCTCTTAGTCAAAGAGATTTATCAAATAGCGGGAAAAAGTCACCTCCTCCTCAGTTGGTTTCAGTTTTCTCACGCATAGTTAAATCAGTGCATTGAGAAGTAATATTCTAGAGGAAGGGATGTAGAATTAGCACCTTTTGTCTCAGCAGAGTTTAATGGGTGGCCTGATGCTAGCAGCATCAGTTTCTGCCATTCTGTTCATAAGGGGGATACAGGTGGTTCAGTGAGCCCCTTTGTTAGTCATGTTAAAAGGAATTTGGATAGCTAAAATTGAATTGTGTGAATACCCCCACCTAGCAAAACCATCAATGCAGCAAATAACTGAAGATAGGAATAAAACAAAAATTAGAGCAATAAGATTATTTAAATTCTTAGGGGATTATTTCCATTTTCTCAACTCTTGATTTAAAGAGCTACATGCCAACTACTGTAGTAAAGAACTGTATTTACTCACTACAAATAAACTATCCAATAAATTTAGACTTGTTTGTATAAAATTAATCTGGCTTTCACAAATATGTTAGTTTATTTCATAAGTAGTCTAAGCAACATCATAGTTTGAAGAAGTAAATTAAGTCTTATAGTCTGTTTAGAACTAGTGGTCTTTCACATGTATCATTCTGTCTAATCTCTAATATGTATTTTGTTGTATTATTCCTGATGCCTAATAATATGAGGAAAATAACAATGCCAGATGATATGGAAGAACCAGTGATAGAACTAAAAGAAGTATATATTTACACTTGTATAAGAGTACACTTACTTGTATAAAAACCTATTCAGGAAAAAAATGTATACAAGTGAAAATACATTTCTTAAAATATTTATTTAAGAGGCATAAAAGGATTGAATGAAATACTTATTTGAAATTCAAAAAATATTTGTACTTACTATGTTGTAATATTTGTCCAGATACAATTTTGTGAAAATTCATTGCAGGAGAATTCTCCAGGGTATTAAATACAGACATGAAGCAAAGATAAGGATTAAAGCTAATCAAAAGCTAAGCATAACAAAAATCGTGGATATTTAGACAGATTGTTAATTATCTAACTGTTTAAACATGAATTCCCTGAAGAACAGTCAGCATTAAAGACATGCCTGAGAAATGTGTCTAAAGGAAGAAAAGGCTTTTTACTCTAGAAGTGTTTATTTGGTTGTTCTAATTAGCTATTTAAGCATACTTTAGTATGAAAGTGGCAACAAATTATATTGTTGTCAGTAAGAACATGCCTTTTCAACAATGACCTTCATTACCTCCATTTTTAATTCTCTAATTAGAGTCTGGGGAAGCATTTATTCCAGACAGTTTCCACATCAGTGCTGAAGCGAAGTTAAATTGTTTTCAGCTCTCTTTACAAGACCTGAACAAGCTCTAGGCTACTCTCTTCTTCCCCTTCCTGCTTTTATTTATGTCATACTTAATTCCAGCTTATCTGGTCTTCCAGCAATTAAGAATTATATGAGGAAAGTTTGTACAGAAAACTGTGAGTTAGAAGTTGAGTAGAAAGATGTGTTCAGTTATTGTTTATTCTCATGGGCAAAGCTCTCACTGCACTGAGCTTGAAAGAGGCTTTCATGGTGGTCTTATATCTCAAGCATACCTGGGCACAAACTGCCCAGCATTTACTCTCCAAGCTCTCCAAGTATCTATGGGCATATGAATATATCTATTGAGTGCACTGAGTATGTGGATGAAATGCAAAGTGGAAAACCTGCTGATAGGAATAAGGATGTAGAGGACTCTTCAACTATAAAATTATGCTTTGGAAAGAGAGGTCATTCATTGAGGGTTAGAGTAAAAGTGTACTCTTTGTTTCTATTGCATAAAGAATCTGTAGTGACACAAATCTGACCAAAAATGACGGAAATGAGATGATAATTCTTTAGATCACAGTGTGATGCAGTTAGGAGGTGTACTGGATTTATATGTCAAGGTTTTGGCAGTTAGGGAGGCCTCAGGGGTGGCTTCTGTAAGAAGACACCAGGAGCACCTCCCATACCAGACAGACAGTTCTAGTTGGCTCCAAAACAGACCCACTGTTGGCCAGAGCTGAGCCCACCAAAAATGGTGGCGGACCAATGGGGAAAACATATGAGAAAGGATAAAAAAAGCTGCACAGCTACACAGCAGCTGTAAGGGAAACAGCCCTTGCAGACACCAGTCAGTGAAGAAGAAGATGAGGTGCTTCAGACTGGAGCAAAGATCCACATCCTCCATTTTTTTTTTAATTGGGAATAAACTAAATGAATCTTCTGCCAGTCTCTTTTGGCTGTGATGGTGGCTGGGCTTTATCTCAACACATGAGCTTTTCCTTCCAACTTTCTTCCCCTGCCTTGCTAAGAGGGAATGAGAGAACACCTTGGTGTGCACCTAGTAGTCAGCCAAGGTCAACCCAGCAGAAGAGTTTATAATTTTGTCACATCAGAAGAGTCCTTCATCTCTCTTCCCAGTTCTTCTGTATCATCTGGATTGTGAAGGGGGTGAGTGATACTGATCTTCCTAATGTGCTAATGTCTGTCAGTGTTCTTTGAAGTTGTACCTTTTTGTGCTATCATCCTCAGCCACAGACGCTCCATGCTTCCACTGTTCCAAAATTGCAAGCTCATTTCTCATCACTGAGCAAGAATCTTTTTTGAGATTGAGTTTCATGTTTAATACTTTCATCCATTTTATGCTAATTTATGAATGCTCCATCCTTGGAGGTGTTCAAGGCCAGGCTGGACAGAGTCCTGGATGACATGGTTTAGTGTGAGGTGTCCCTGGCCATGGCAGGGGGGTTGGACCTGGATGATCTTAAGGTCCCTTCCAACCCTAACTATTCTATGAATCTATGATTCTATGATTTATCTGCAAATAATCACACAAGACTTTGCACATTCATTTTCAGAGTGGTATCAGTGAACTGCTCATGTAGATTTTCCGCATATAGAGATGTAGATTTTGCAGGTACCAGAGTTCACATTTTTAAATGTGGCCCTATTGGTGTAAATTATACAGTGTTAGCACCTGCTAAAATTTCAAGGCAAAATGATATCTGTTGTAGCTAAGATTTTAGAAAATGACACAAGATTTGATAGCACTTATAGAATATGAGAAAGTAAAGTCAATAACATAAAATTAAAAAATGGGTTAGAGAAAGATCCTTACATCTTGTAAGTATAGTGACAAACTGAAATTTGCATGTAAATAACAAACAGTATAAACTGATATATTCCAGTGGTGTGAAGTGCACCTAATATAATGCTTGCAGAAGTAGTAGTAGCACCCATACATTTGACTGTCAATGGTAAAACAGCAAACTAGACTGCATACTCCAAAATCCCTGCAAATAGTATCTTTTTTTTACACAGTATTTGACATAGGAATGATAACAATATAAGAAAGGTTTATTTAGTATAAAACTTTGCATAATTATTCAAAATGTATGCAGAATACTTAAAGCACAAGGTAAAAGCCTGTTAAAGCTGCTATATGTATTAAAAAATTTCAGGGAAAGGTGATATTGACTACACTAATAATGAAGAAAGAACTACAGATAGTAACAGCAGCATGAACATTTACCACAAGCACAGTGTCAGGGAGCAGTTTCTGGAAAATATTAGGCTAGTGCATGTGAAATTTTCAGATATTTGGTAATATATTTTATTGTGATAGTAAAATAGGTTCTTGCTTCTTTCTCTTGAGAAGGTGTACTAAACCATGTACTAAATCAGTGCAAGCAAAACGTGGACCTGTTGGAGTGGGTCCAGAGGAGGGCCACAGAAACAATCAGAGGACTGGAGCATCTCTCCTGTCAAGAAAGGCTGAGGGAGCTGGGGTTGTTCAGCCTGGAGAACGGAAGGCTCCATGGAGACCTTACTGTAGCCTTTCAGTATACAAAGGGGGAAAGAAGAAAGATGGAGAAAGCCTTTTTATCAGGCCCTGCAGTGATACGACTTAGGGCAACATTTTTTGTTATTGCTTAATTCAGAATTCATATCATGAATGTAAATTTTTGGCACAGGAACTAGGATTCAACATCTTCAAAAAATCTACAACTTACAAATTAATAGGATGTAGTTTGTCAAGCATATCAATCTTTTCAGGCAACTCTATTCTAAATATAATGGGCATATTGCTTATCTACAGGACTGGGAATCTTATGCAAATTCAACAATAACCAAATACCTAAATATTCAATTAGTGCTACATTTAGGATGGCTTTATCCATAGGTGCTTGTAAAAAAAGTACAAAAATTATTGCTATGATAAATAGATGAAATGCACATGCTATTTGTTCATAACAATGTGTAACTTACTGCTGACAAGAAAGATTTTACTTATGATAGCTATATATTTTATAGTGTTAGACATAATACTAGCTAACAGTAGTAGCTATAGATTTCAACATTGACTTCTAACAGATCATTAAGTATGTTTTTTTAACTCTTTACACCGTCTTTTCAAATATTTGAGAACTGCTTTGTGTCTTCCAAAGGTCAGTTTTGTAAGAACCTTAATGACTGATCTTAGTATGATTTACTGGAGTAATTCTTTCCTTTTGATGTATGAGTGTGTTTACAAAGCTGCAATTGTTATTTGATCAGTTAATTGCAAAAAATGTCAATTTGTATTTTGAGAATAAGAAGCTGATGGCTGTTTGCAATATGATCACCTGAAGAAAAGTTCCATAATTTCAGCATTAAATGTTTTAGATCTATATAAGCTGAAAAACTCTTAACAATTGTTGCTGATTTGAAATTTTGATTTTTATGTATTTTTAGGTAGAAATAACATGTAATAGTTTTTGTCCTTTCCAAAATGATGCATACTGATTAGCCAGAATTCTTATGCCTCTGATAGTCTACTGTCTTTGCACTGTGTGTGTCAAAAGGCAAAATGATCAGTTAGCTGTGTTCCCAAGTCTTAGTACTGTTCTTCTGAAAAGCAGATTCTCACCAGTATTAATTTTTTTTTTTTTTTTTTTTTTTTTTTTACACTTTGTTTTGCTTTTCCCCTAAAGGTGAAGAATATTTGAGAGTTACTCACTTTGGAGATCCCAGTTCTTGTATAGCTTTGTAAAGTTCCTTTGTTTCTCTTCCATTTTATGAGTACCTCTTCGTATCCCCACTACTCAAGCTATATATTGAAAAATTAATTTTCTTATAAGAAAAATTCTTATGTCTTTTATTTGGAGAACCGGAATGTTAAGAAATAACATTTTATTCCTGGTGTTGTTCAACAATAGTGGTATCAAACTCCAGTACAAGAATAATAACTGCTTGTAGCAGGTTACAGACTGTAATGCCTGTAATCCCATTAAGAAGAGTATTTTACAAATACAAAGCTATACAAAGTTCTTTGAGTTCATGCAAACAACATATGCAACATATACTTTATAGCTTAGATGAAAATGTTAATAATAGGAAAACATATCAACATCTTGACCACTATTCTGTTCTCTGGTTCTCTCTATAGTTTTAAATTTCTAGTATCCATTTCAATACCCTAGAAGGTTATTTGCATCAAATATTAAAAGGTTGCTTCCACTGTGCAGCTATGTGAGTTCTTCTATTTGCAGTCTTCATAAATGATCCATAGGGGAGGTAAAAAGGATAATAAATGAAAAAAAAAAAATAATACTATGGGCTAGTGAGCAAAACTATTAAGGGCAGGCTTTTAGTATGAGTCCAAGAGACATGTTAATTCTTGACAGCTGACTAACAAGGAAGCTATTGACAACACTTAGTAGATATTAGTGGCAGTCAATGGGATATAACCTTATTTTCCTAGGTGGTTAAGTTCTGTTGCTATTCTATTTTACCCAGGCTTTATAGCACTAATCAGAACAATTGAATACACACCAGCAGGGCTGCAACATTACTATCTTTATCTTAAACTTTATCTTTTTTTTTTTTCCCAGGTGGAGAAATGGTTAATTTGGGCTACAATATTATTGCCTCATGTAAGTTTGTGTTATAAATTTGAAGTAAAAGAGGAAAACAAACAAACAAACAAACAAACAAAAACAAAAAAAATTGAATACAAGACTTTGAACCTGGTTCTATTTCCCATGGTGTGGTGATGTAAAGAGCTCTATATCCTTCTGACAAGTTCTTGATATCCAGGAATACTCTACAGTCAAGAAATTCTGCCTATGTTCTATGAGAGCTTAGGATCTATTTGTAGGGCAAAATTCTGGCATATTTAGAAAAGTACAGCCTATGGATTCATAGTTCAAGTATCTCACAGGGTATGTTAAGACAAGTCTACCTCAGGGACCAGTGTAGGTATATCCTTAAGAAGTGAGGATGTTCTGATTATTTGGAATCTGCCTCAAATTTTTTAACATGCTTTCCAGTACTCACAATTTTCTCTTCTTGTTGACTTGGAGATTTCATCCAATGATTTGGTCTGTCATGCTGTTAACGGTGTGACGATATGTGATGAGGTACAAGAAGAGCTGTTTTACATGACCTGGTGAGCTCTACTGCTGAAAGGTGATCAGCATCCTGGCTGTAAACCACTGCCAATACAGTAAAATTATAATAATAAGCATGCCTCTGAAAACAGCACAAGCTATGAAGTTTAAAATGTAAATTAAATTTAATATTTAATGCAAATTAAATTTAAATTGCACAAGAAGGCAATTTAAAAATTAAAAAACAAGGTCTAAAAGTAAGGATAATAAAAAATTGTGCACTGTTTAGGTAAAATATTAAAAAATGTGAACACATTATTTCATTAGCTTTAAAGATCTTTTCTTTCATATAAGTTTTCCTTGCTTTCTGAGCAGCCTGGCAAAATAAGAAATTAATCTGTCAAACTGTAACATTTTTACTACATAAGTATTGAAATTCTTAAGTCATTGTGGAGGAAGGTGCCTAGATGTCTACATATTACCATTTATTTCCCAGGTAAGATTATAGAAATACAAATGTGTATTCCTTCCTTCTTTATATATTTATCTTCTAAGCCTCTTTATATGTTTATCTAGCAAGCCACGGTTCACAAATGAGTATATCAACTGAGGTAAAAAGGCTTTGTAAAATATCCTGACAGCCATTAATCCAATTACACAGTTCCAGTACAGTTAAAAGAATTCACTTCTGTTTTCTCATGTTTTATGATCAGGAATTCTTCCTGGCAAAGTTACTTTAAGAAAATATTTCAGTGGTTAGCATTAGAACAGCATATTACATACACAAAATGGAGATACATCTGTCTTAGTGTGTGTATTAATATGAATTCGTATGTATGTGCCAACGATAAGGTAAATAACAAGATGCCTTTTACATCTTCCATACATTCAATGTTTTTTCTCTTTTACATGAGCAAAGCTTATGATTCAAAGAGAAGTCAAAGAATTTTCAACAGTGAGGCATCCAAGTCCAAATCCTCTTCATTCATCAGTAAGTAAATAATAATTTCCTGGCTAATCTTCTAATCACTCCAAGATGCTAATCTTAAACAAGCATTTTAAAAATCACATCTAGGAATATAAACAGACAATAATTTTTATGACCATTTCTACAGCCTTGTTTAAATAGTAACAGTCTCACCAAACCAAGTATCACCATCTTCTTAAACCTTCAAATTATTCTTAAGGAAGTTAACCATCTTAAAAGAAAGGAGCAAAATATTAAAACCACAGAGTTTATCCTCTTTAAAAAAATAATAGTATATTACAGATATTAATGATATTGAACCTAGTGTGGCTATAATTTACTGTTGAAATATGCTGATAAGAATTTTAAGTATTTTTAGTTCTCACAGTGATTTAATGCAGATAATTTGGAAAGATAGAAAGTTAAAGATCTCTGTTGACACAGAATTCATATATGAAAGATTAAGGGATAGGGTTACACTTCCTGTAAAGCCTGCTCTGGTACCTTCCTTCTTAAAAGATATGGACAATTTTAATATATCATTATTAGCCCTCACTGGGGGGGGGG
>JAOEHX010054184.1:0-13854 GCA_025448015.1 Bolborhynchus lineola
AGCAGGGCCGGGCCGGCCCAGCCCGCTGCTGGTTTCCCACAACTCTGAGGAAAACTGCGTGCGTGCGCCTGTGCACATACACACACTCATTTATATATATATATATACACACATACGCTCGCGCACACAAAGAGCTGAGTAGCGGCGAACAGTTTGCTATGCATTCGCCACAGTGCTGTAGAAAGGGATTTGTCATCTTCACTGTGGTGGTGCCCGGCCAGGCGGCCAGGGCTGATCCCCAAACAAAGCCTGAAGCAGCCCCCCAACTCCAGCCAGGTCTCTGGGGGAGAGGGAGAAAAAGGCAGCCCAGGGTGGTTTTCTGGAGTCATGGCTCTTGACAGTCCCAGGTACCCCTCAGTTAGGTTATTGCTTAGTGCTGTACAGAGCCAGGCTTGAAAAATACACCCTTTTACTCCAGTCTGAGCTTGCAGGCTTAGCAGATTCAGGAGACAGCAGTGGAATCCAATAGATTCTACTCATTTCATTGCTGGTGGTCCCCTATGGGCAGGGCAATTGCCTGATGAGGAAAAAAGGTGGTACCTCAGCAGCTGTTGTGATTTTGGGTCTGTCCAGCCGCCCAAAGGCTAGGCTGTGGCATTGTCCTCTGCCTTGTGGTTTGTGCAAGTAAGTGTAGACCAGGAGAATGGTCAGCCCCCAGGATAGTTGGTGATGCCTCCCCCAGGAGCCCTCTCTTGTGGACCCCAGTGCGTTGCAGGAGGTTGGTGTTCTGCGCGCAGTCCTCAGTTCAGAAGTGGGGTTAAAGGGCTGTGGACTTTGGAGCCTTAAGGCTGAGGTGATCATCAGCTGCTTTAAGACCATCCCGACTGTGTTTTCCCCATACCTTTGTAGCGGAGCAGACCGCTGGCTGCGTGTCAGGGTCTGGTGAGGGTCTCGCAGGGTCCCCACGGGTGGTGACCTCCCGCATTATTCCAGCTGGAGGTCAGCAGAGGGCTCTAGCCGTGTGGGCCCACATGGGTTTTTTTTCTGGTGTTGCAGTGGATTTCAATTTCTATAACTTTATTGGTGTGACCGGCTAAGTGTGCATTGCCAAGGGGCTTGCGGCAGGCTGTGTTTGGGGTAGGTGTCCATTTTGCGTGGGCAAAATTTGCTGGCAGGCTGCCGCCTGTTATGCTTGACCCTTGCTCTTGCTGAAGTCAACAGAAGAAGGTTCAGTGACTCTGGAGGGATCAAAATGGAGCCTGCTGTGAGGCTTATTTTGGTAACCAGTCCTCTGCTGTTGGTAGAAAGGAGCTAGTGTCCTCATCTGTGCTATTTGTTTTGTCCGACTACCTTCCTGGGGAGGAGAAGAATCAAACAATTTAATTCCCTGTCCCAAGAAGGCTGATGGGATCAGGGGAGAAGTTAGTCTGGTAATGTAAGGGGTGAGACTTCGGTGCTGTTGCCTTGGTGCTATTTCTGGTTCTGTGATGCAGATATATCTGTGAGCTAGAAATCAAGACTCTTGGCATTATCTTCCTGGCTCTACTTCTATCCTGCTGTTTGACCTTGGAGGTCTTCTCTCTGTACCTCAATTTCTCTTCTTCAAAGAGGAGATGATGATGTGCCTCTGTTCCACAGGGGAGTCCTGTAGCTCTTTCCACTGAAGCTTTTGGAGGCTTTGGGGTTGGGGTAAAAGGTGATTTTGTGTCTTTGGCCATTTCGTGCTTGCTCTGAGAAGTTGAGCTGTAACAGGTTTTTATTTAGAATGGATTCACTCTGGTTGGAGACTGTAATTTTAGCTTCAGCCTACCCTTTTGTGCTCAAGAGAGCCTTCCACATGTTTTGTGGCACGGGAAGTTGTAGAGGAGACAGACAAACACTCTTTGTTTCATGAGAAAAGATTTTCTGGTATAAATAAAAGAAACCACCAGCACTTGTGGCTGCACATTTATTTTTGAAAGAACAGTGTGTCTGTATTGCTGCTAAGCCATTGATGGCAAGTGAGGCAAAGTGATCATGAACTTGTTCCTTTTCTAGTATAGCATGTTCCCACTTGACTGCTCCAAATTTGGACGTAATCCTGCCTGCTGTGGCTGTGCCTCCCCTGAAGAGTTAACGTGGGCCCTGACTCGGTTTTAACCTTACTTCCCCCTCCATTGACAAAGAAGAACCTCTGACTCAAATCTGGAGGTGTTTTGAGGGGTAGGAGAGTGGGTTAGATGCGGGATTAACTTTAAACGTGGGCTGAAGCCCGAATTGCAGGAAGGGAGCAGGCCAAGTGTCATTAGTCCTTCAGTGACCTTCCTATGTTTCCCCATGAAAGACAGACCTTCTTCTGTCCCTGACACAACCAATGGAAAGGAAGCACAATCTGAATCAGCCCGGCAAAGCGTGGAATATGACTCCCAGTACATGGGAGTAAGTGTAGGTATGGTAGCAGGGCAGGGCTTTGCTGTGAGGATGACTGTGCCTCAGTCATGTGCTCTGGTTTGGGTGCTAACTGTGCAAATGAACTATGGAGCGTTGCACACTGTCCGAGTGAATGCTCTGCATCCAGCAAAACCAGAGCCTTCCATGGCAGGATCTTCTGACTGGCAGCTGGAAAAGGATTCCCCGCTTCCTTTTCACAGACTTATTCAGGCTTTGGAAAATCATCATATGTTAAAATAAGGGCAAAATCTCCAAGATTCTTTAAGGAAAGGATTTGGTCCTGCCAAATCTCCCAGAACTGAAGTATAGTCATCAGGGTGCAGCCGTGAAAGCAGAGGCTCTGCTAAAGAAGTTGAATATGCTGTCCTGTGGCCAATCTGTGGTCAGTATTCTCTGGTGTAATCCAGCTGTTTGTGCAGTGCAAACATTTAGCAAGCGTGGCAGACATTAATCAGTTTCACTTCAGTTTTCGACTCTTTCGGTTTCTGCCTCCTTTGTGCCCCAGACTACTGCGGTGAGCAGCATTTGATCTGCACAGGTAACTGCTGCTTGCCCTCCTTCTTTTCTTCCCTCCCTCCCCTTGACGTAGGTCTGTAAGCATTTTTGTCCAGAACTGTGCCTTCTCTGCCAGAGTTCCCAGATCCTTCCTGCTGGCACAGTGTGAATGATCAACAGTGCAGTTCAACCACTGTCATTGTGCCTACAGAATTTCCCACGTATTAAATTGTTCGACTTGTTAGAATATACGTGGTGGCTGAGGTCACTCTGAAGTGGAACAGGAAGAAGGAGATAGCCACAGACAAGATAGAAGAATAGACAGGAGGCATACTGCAATTAGGAGAAGAGGAAAGAGGAAGGGAAAGGACAAGGAACAGAAGCATACTGTCTTCTAGACGAGGAATACCAACAAGCAGACCATGCCTGCCAGGCTGCATTTCCCTTTCACAAGCCACTTTCTCTTTTAATAGCTGCTCATGCTTTCTGACACTTCAGACTCCCTGGATGAAAGCTCCTCCCCTCTTGTACCCGCTCTCAGTGCTGTGGCACTGTCAGCTCTGTGTGACCTAGAATTAACTTTCAACAATTAACTGCGGGCTATGAGCTCCAAGCCCTGCAGCTTTTGCATTTTTGTGGCAAAGTAACCTTTATGCCAGTTTGTCACAAGTTCAGGGCACTTTAGAAACACTTACTGGAGACCATTTTTTTCCATGATGCAAGCACTTTGCTCTTATCACTCTGAGTTATCAACCTTGGTGTTGTAGGACTCTCCATACTGTACAAGTGGATCATTGCAGTGCATAACAGCATGGGCAGGTACTATCTCTTTGGTGTACTCTTATCCTCTGCTCCATTTGGGACATCCTCCTTTACCTGCATGCTGGTAGAGCTAGGAGGCCTGGAGGGCTCTAGGTACTCACTGTTTGCAGAACTGTACTAGCAGCTGGGTTTTGTGCATGTGTACTTTTCTATCTTCTCATCTCTTTAATTCTCTCCAACCCTTGACCAAGCAACAGAAGGAAGCTTTGGCAAGAGACTGGGAAACATTGAGAAATGCTTGTGAAATCAGTGCAGATCGCAAGCAGTTAGTGTTTGCTCCATTAGTAGGGAAGGCGGGAGATCATGGCAGGTCCACCCTGTTCCCCCTCCCACACTGCCTCGTTGTGGTTCAGTAGCAAAGTATATGGTCTGGTTAATCCTGGGGGTACTGTGGGCTTGCTTTGAATCTTTCAGTTGATGGCTTGATTCCTTGGTCTGGGAAAGTGGTCAGTGTGAAGACATGGAGGCTGTGACTTGTAGCAAGTGCTGTCATGGTTCTGAGGTGGCCTGTTGAGGTGGATGTTCTGCAGAAGCAAAAGAAGTGGCTGACTGGAAGGGTGAAGATACGTGAATTTGTGGTTCAGAACCTTCTGCTTGTTCTTGGAAGGGTCTCTGCTCTGGATGCTGTAGAAAGGATGCTTCTGGCTTGTTCTCTTGCCTTCTAAAAGCCACTGGGGCATCCACTGGCTGTTTTGAAAAGGGGTAAATGGCAAATTGGCGAAGGGTTTTAACCCAGAGTGCAGATCATCCTCAGTAGCCTCAGGTGCCTTTTGGCTGGGCTGGTAGGCTTAGTGGCAGCATCCAAGAGTATGGGGGATAGCAGGGAATGTAAGTGAGGGTGTGTTCTGTTTTGCCTCTGCCCTAAAGCAGCAATAGGAAGATTGTCTCCTTCTGTCCCCACTTGATTTTTGTGTGTGTAGGGGGTAGAGACGAAGGACTTAGGCATGCCTGCAAGACTGTTGGTGAAGAGCATAGAGTAGATGTGTTGCAACTGTCTGTCTCATTTTAAGGAGTGAAGCACTAGACGTTCTTGAGCTAAGTTTGCATTAACTCATTCCCTCCATTCCTTCTTTTAGTTATCAAATTCCTGGAAGTCTATGAGCGCAGCTTCTGCAGGACAATTGAGACCCTGGTGGACATTTTCCAGGAGTACCCTGATGAGGTGGAGTACATATTCAAGCCATCCTGTGTGCCTCTGATGAGATGTGCGGGTTGCTGCGGCGATGAGGGCCTAGAATGTGTCCCTGTGGATGTGTACAACGTCACGATGGAGGTGAGGGCCCAACTTGAAAGCTGGCATGCTTGGGTGAAATGAAGCAAGTCAGCCATCACAGCCACTCCGTGTCTCAGCTCCCAGCTAATTCTGAGGAAGGGCATCCTACCACAGGGAGCAGGAGATTGTCAGATCAGGAGGACTAACCTCTCTCCTAACCGTTGTGCCCAGCATTGCACCGTGCAGGGTTAAAAGATGAGTTGCCCATGTCTAATCAAGGCTAAGGGGCTAATCTGGTTTTTTTTTGGCTCTGACCTTGCCAGTGCCTAAATAGAGTTGCTAGAAGCATGCAAAGGAGCATTTCTGCAAAGGAGCATTTAATGTTTAAGATAATGCAAAGGAGCATTTCTGATGCTCCTACCTCTAAAGCCTCAAAGAAGATACTCCTTGGGCACCCTGCTGCACCTTCACTCTGTGTTTGGTCCACACAGCTGTTGATCTGAAGGCAGCTGGGTAGTGCAAGAGGGGAAAGCCTGTCAGTACTCTCTCCCTGAGGGCATGTGAGGTCAGCCTTTACCAACAGAGCAGGGGATTTGGGTCATTAGCTACATTGGCACAGCAGGGGTGTAAAGGGGCTCTAAGAAACACACCGCTTCAGTGTCAAGTGGAAAAGCCTTTCTGCCTCTGGGCATCCTCCTCCTTTGTTTGGAGGCTGCTGAATTCATTCCTTGGAGGAGACAGAGATGGCTGTGGTAGAAAAGGCTGGGCACATGGGGAAGATGCAAACTCTGCTTTAGAGAGCTTTGTTAACTCTCTTGTCTGCAGCCTGGATCCTAACTTTTGCCCACAGTGATGCTGCTGTCCATTACTGTTAACTTATAGCTCCCTCACCTACTTTTGTCCTTCAGGCTCTTAAGTGGCCACTGTGAATATTGCCATCACTTTGTGATATGGATGAGAGACATGGAGTACTAAGTGATGAGCCAGCGAGCTGTTTTTACATGTCATTTGAGCTGTGTTTGAACTCTGGTGGGGAACCTGTCTGTGTCCTTCCATGGTTCCCTATACTGCTTTTCCACCTGCAGGCTCTAGCTTGGGTGTGAGCATGGTGTAGCTGGGGATGGTCTTTCTACCATTCCTTGCTGAATCACAGCTTTGAACTGATATACTTGCATGCCTGAAAGGTGTCAGAAGCAGTTGAGCAGATCGTTGGTACAAATGCTAGAGCTCGTGGTTCAGTCAGGTCCTGGGTTGAGAAACTGTGACGATACATGCATTGCTTCTAATATAACTACCCTGCAGGCATCTGAGACTGGGTGATGGACAACGTGTGGCCCTGCAGGGCTGCTTCAACCACAGATGACCAGATGTTACATTGTGTTGAGTCACTGACAAAGTGATATGTCAGCTGAGAAGGAATGGTGGTGTAGGTAAAAGGAGTCAGATATGGAATTTTTGCTTGGGCCCTTGTGTTGAACTGAAGCATGCTTCTATGTGAGAGCAGGCTGGATACTCCTTTACTGTCCCTCTAGCATCAACCAGGGACAGCTCAGTGAGAACCTTGCTATGGTGTTGCGCTCTCTCCCATGCCTGTCTCCAAGGCAGTCCACCAGTGCTGGCACCTTGCATACATGAGCAAACAGAGATTTGGCACGAGTCTGGTGGTGTTGCTTGCTTGTGATCAAAGACCTTCCTGACTGGGAGAATGGGCCTCAAAGCCAGCTCAAACTCTGCCATGCTGTTCCCAGGAGCACCTGGGGTGGAAATGCTTTGCTGTGCAGCAGGCTGATTTGGAGCTGTGAATCTAAATAGTGAATGGGCAGTGACCCTCTCTGTTTCTTTCATTCCAGATCATGAGAATTAAACCCCATCAGAGTCAGCACATAGCGCACATGAGCTTCTTACAGCACAGTAAATGTGACTGCAGGTGAGAATGGAGCAGCACTGGTTCCTCTTGCAATAAACTTACTCTGAGCCTTTCCTTTTTCTGCCGTTGGGTTGGGACTGTTGTCCAGAGGCTTCTGCAGTCTCCTCAGTTGATTTGCAGAGGGATGGCTGAGCCTGGGAAAAGAAGTAATTTGCTGGTGCAGCTCCTCCATCTCCAGATATCACAGGTGGACAGTGCTAGCCTGCAACCTGGGGTCTTTTGGCACTGAGTGCCAGTGAGGTGCAAAAGGAGAGCAAACGCTTTGAGAAGGACTACTAAACCTGCCATGGGCATCCTGCAATGCCATCTGTACATGTCCTTCCTTGAACTTGGTGGGAACTGGGGATAATACTGGAAGCATATGTGGTAAGCTCCCTTCTAATGAGGCGTTTGTTCTCTCTTCCCTCACAGACCAAAGAAAGATGTCAAAAACAAACAAGAAAAGTAAGTGACAAGCCTTTCCTCCTTTCTCTTTTGGTGGTTGGTTGGTGTTTCCTCTCCCCACTGCCCCTTGCCCTTTTCTTTGGTTGGAGGTATTTACTTGGAGAAGGTAGTTTTGGAAATGGCATATGGTAGTGCATGGGGCGACACTCTGAATCCGTTCCAGGTGGGCACAGAAACCCAGACCTGGCGGTTGTTCCTTCATACCCCAGTCTTGGAGCTTGCATGATCCATGGCTGTGGCAGTCATTCCTAATGCTTTATCCTGAGTCAGGGAGGTCCCGTCATGTGTGTCCTACCAGAATGGATTCAAGGTGCAGCCCCTAATCTCCCTTCCCTCTTCCTGGGGTGTTTCTGGTTACTGCAAATTGCTGCCTTTCTTTATGATTAATTATTTTTTCTTGCTGCTTGAGTGAGTACTTGCTGGCTTCTTTCACAGCAGCTTGGGTAGGAACTCTGCTGGCTACACAGAGAGGTGACAGTAGAGGTCTGGTGGAGGCAGGACAGATGCCATGCAGGATGTGGCTCTGGTTCTGGTTGGGTGGGGGCCAGGGAGGGTGTAAAGGGAGGTGGATGTCCTGTCCAGGTCTTGGTGGAGGCTTTCATGAGAGTTTTTTCAGTCTGATGGAGTTGCTCTTGTGACCTGAAGGAGGTTAAGGCACAACCTTCCCTTTCCTTCCTCCCAAAAGTAAAAACGTTGTGAAAAGTAGAGGAATAAGTTCTTGTCCTGCAGTACCTGCAGGGATGATCACAAAACGTGGAACAACATTGGAAAGAAAGAGTGACCTCTCTGGTGAGAGTCAGCTGGACTGTGCATGGCCTGGGTAGCAGCTCTGCTGGTCAGAGATGTGGAGTTGGAGAGGAAGGGAATGAATAGTGGGAGATGAGGCTGAAACAGAGAGCAAGCAGGAGAGTGAGAGAACTTCTTTCACCCCTCTCCTGGTGGTCGTGTATTTCTAGCTGCCTTCCAGCCTCTCCTCCACTCCTTGGAAATCTGCTCCTGGCTGCACTGGGCTGTGTGCAGCTGTCACTCCTCTCTGAGCAGGGCCGTGTCGGGGATGGTTGGTCTGTGTGGCTCTGTGGTTCGAAGGTGTGCGAGAGTTGAGTCTGTGTGAACTCTGGTGAGGATGGGGTGTGGGTGAAGCAGCCAGCCTGGACTGTGTTGCATTCCCTTTCCTCTTCTAACAGCACCTTGCCTGCTCTTTGCTGGTTCTGCACTCCCTGGGGAAGGAAGGGAAGGAATGGGAGAGACTGGTGTGCTTTGATTTGTGCTGGATTGAAAGTCCTGTTATATTGGTGCCCCTCTCCTCCCTTCAGGTCGATTTTCCTCCCCTCACCGCCTCCTTGTGACTCCTGACATATAGGGCAGAGGCTGGGAGCAAGCTGATGCTCTGACATTCATTCCAGTGAGACAACTTGAACAGGGCCTAAGAAACACCTATGGTGCTTTCCCTTCTGTTCCCCATGTCCCCATCACAGCTCCCTCCTGAGGTGGGCTGTGCCAGGGAATGAGGGAGCCTTTGCTGAACTACTGCAGTGCTGGGGCTCACTTGCCTGACAAGCCCTGGTGCTTTGCCTAGGGCCTTCTCCTTGCATGTCTCTCCTTTGGTCCTGCGCTAATGTGGCTCAGGAGCGGCACAGGCTCCAGCCTCCCTCTCTCCCTGTGCTTTCACTGGCCTGTAGAGGTCCATGGTTAGTGCCCAGGCCTGCCCAAGAGTCAGGAGCTACTGGTGGATTTTTCAGAATGGAGTCAGTGCCTTGGCTCCGACTGCTCGTATGTCTGGCAGGTCCATGTGGAAGGCAAGGGGAAGGAGGGAAAGGAGGGAAAATCTGAAAGCTGCTTGCTAGTTATCTCCTGGGTGTCATAACTAGGTCAGGCCTCCCTTTTTCCCCTCCAGTGCTCAGGATAGGGGCTGCCAGAGGGGACGTTAGCAGACATCCAGCGCGGTCTCCTGGAAACCTCCAAACTACACACAGGAGGTTGGGTGGGTAAGCAGAGCCTTCAGGCTAGATAGCCCTCTCCCACACAGTGATGCTGTGTAGACCAGGTCTCACCCCTTGTCTGCAGGGTGCTGAAGTGAGGCCCCCTTTGCTTCCATCCCAAGGCAGGGTCACCACCACCCTGGCAGCAGAGCTGTTGGAGCTTGGCTGTTCCCTCCTAGGCCTGGTGCTGGGCAGTGCATCAGGTCAGAGCAGTTTCCTTTTCCCTGAGGTGAGCCCCTCCCCTCAGGTTGCCTCTTGTCAGTCAGTGTGCTCCCGTGCTTGTGGCTTGGAACGGTTGTCTGCACTCCCTGTGGTTGCGTGATGCTTTCACGAAGCTTTCTGTTCCTTCCCCTCACAGCCTGTCCCTTCCCCACTGCCCCTCTGATACGGAGGGGCAGCAGATCTGCCCCTACTGGCGGCAGCCCTGCTGGCGGTGGTCTCTGCTGAGTCTCCTGGCACTGGCTTGGCCATGGACAGGCTGGTTGTGCTGCTGGCAGGAGCGCAGGAGGGCCGGTGGATGCGTGTGTGAGGTGGAGATCTACGCTTCGGCCCTGGGACCTGCTGTGCAGTCCTGCCCCATGTGCTTCCCCCTCCCAGCAAGGCACATGGCTGTATTTTTTTCCCTCCTCTTCCTGCGTTTTCTTCCGTTTTCTCTCTCTCTCCCTCTCTTTCCTTCTCTCTCTCTTTCTCTGTTTTTTTTTGTTTTGTTTTTCTTCCAGAAAATCAAAGCGAGGAAAGGGGAAGGGTCAAAAGAGAAAGCGCAAGAAAGGCCGGTACAAACCACTCAGCTTGTACGTTTGTGTCCTCTGCTTGTCGACTTTCTTCCCTCCCTTTCCCCAAAGCAATCCGCCTGCTTGCTGCTCATGCAAATCTCACCCTCCCCTCCCAGTCACTGGTGGGCTGCAGATCCTGCAGGGGCAGCGCTGGTGGTGGCACCGCTCTGGCACTGAGGGCATCTCAGGGAAGGCGGCTTTAGCTTGCTTGGCTTTCTAATCATCAGCGGTGACAATTCTCCCAAGGCACAGGAGAGCGGACAGGGGGGCGAGTGCCCTGCAGCCTCTTTTCCACACGTTCCGGTTGCAACTCCCTCGTCCGCTTCCCCCGACTCATCTTGTGCCCTCACTGCTACGGTGACTGGCAACAGGGAGGCTGGCGTCTGCCGTGCATGTGTGCGTGTGCGTGCGTGTGCGTGTGTGTCTGGTGGAGTCACAGGCAGAGAGGAGAGGTGGGACGGTGGGAAGCTGGAGATGGGGTGCTGGGGAGCCAGATGGGCTCGCTCTCTCCTTTCCTCTCTCTTTCTGCTGCATTTGGTGGCTTCTCTCTCCCTGTCTTTCTCTGTCCATTTCGCTCTGCCTCTCTCACGGCGTTTCACAGAATTCTGCATTGTAAATTCACGAACCCTTCACAGGACACTCCTATATCCTATGGTGGCATGGTTGGGTTGGGGCTGTCAGAAAGGAGGGCAGTGTTGGCTGCAGGGGTAATCATCTGATGCTGCAGCTCAGCTGCTTTTCAGGGGAGGAGAGACCCTGTGTATATAACTCATTTAGCTGCTGGCCTCTTTCTACTCGAATAGCCCACTTCAGAGAACGCCTTTCATTGATGCATCAATAGCTGGCTGGGACCTCTCACCTTCCCATCCTTGCTTTTCCCTTCTTCCTCCCTCTGGCCTGTGCCTATGGATCCAATGCAGCATTTGTGAATACTGTGCAGAGAGCCTTTTTTCTTTCTCTTTATGCTAATGCAAGGGGGTGCTGTCCTGGGGCTGCTGGGGTGCTGCTGGAAATTCCATCAGCCCACAACGCTCCAGTGGGCGGCATGGGGGCTGTGGGAGGGGGCAGAGGGATTGCTTTGATGTTTAGGGTGTTGCATGTGTATTTTCTTTCTGCTGAAGCGCTGTAGCTTAGACATCTTTCCTTTTGCCTTTTTGCAGTCACTGTGAGCCTTGCTCAGAGAGGAGAAAGCACTTGTTTGTACAAGATCCCCAGACCTGTAAATGTTCCTGCAAATTCACAGACTCACGTTGCAAGTCGAGGCAGCTTGAGTTAAACGAGCGCACTTGCAGGTTTGTGTCCTGAAGGATGAAATACGCAAAGAGAAAGACAGAGAAAGAGAAAGAGGGGGGAGCTTGCTTCCTGCTGACTTCTGGCACCAGTGCTCTGTGATTACTTCTTTTTGCTGTCCTACGTGGGCCAGAGGGCAGAAGGGCTAACTGAGATGAGGACAGAGCTTTCCTGTGTCAGAGTGCAGCTGTGCGTTTCAGATGTGCTGTCAGGACTTGGATGGGGATGGCTCCTGGAGACAGGGAATTTGTATCTAAGGTATCCTTTCCTGTCGAACAAGGTAACAGAGTTCATCTTGCTGAGGTGGCTGTGAGGAGGGTCTGTAGCCCTCTGTACATTATCTGTATGAAACTCTGAGCATACTGTTGGATAGTGACGTATCCTTAGCTGACTAGAATTTGTCCACCTCTGCCTTCCAAGCCCTTTTTATGTGGCTTGTAGGTGCTGCTGTATGCAGAAGGAGGAAAGGCAGGCCAGGAGCCTCCATCAAGGCTCTCCCCACATTCTCCTTTGTCTCTTTGTTCTTCTAAAAGCCAGGGAGAGTACCCTGTCCCATTTCACTGTGCTCAGAGTTCCCTCTCCATATCTTGGCCGGAGTTGTGTTTTGGGGGGCTGCACTCAGCGTTAAGCGAAGTGTGGCAGGATTAAGTCTGTCTCTGGGTGAAAGCAGGCAGAGGTCTGTAGTTTGAGTGGGAGACACAAAGACACTGTGTGGTTAGTGTTCGTTTTGAGATCCATGCTGTACATGTGTCTTCTGAGTGCTACCTGTCACACATCATCTGTGGCTTAGGCACGTGCAGAAACGGATTCCTTGTTCTCAACTGAGTGCTTTGGTGAACTCTGGGGTCTCTTTGACTCACACCAGCTGTGAGTTCATCTCTGGTGTGGGATCATTCTACCTAACCAGAGAGAGACATGGAAATGGGGTTGCTAATGAGCCCTTGGCTGTGACCCTGAACTCAGGTCCCTCTCTCAGAGATCTAGGAGATTCCTCCAGTCAAGAGAGTGTTGCAGTGGCTGGATGGGAGAGAGTAAGGGAGAGAGATCCAGGGTCCTCTGTGGCTACACCCTGAAAGAGGAGGCATCCGTTTGCCTCCATTTCCTTGCCTGGAATTGGCTAGGTGAATGAGGCTGATGCAAGTAGCAAGTATTTCTTTCTGCTATGAAAAAGCTTTGTGCCCAAACCAGAGTAGTGTTGGCACTGCCCCTGTGGTGGAAACTGCTCTGTATACAGAGGAATTTTCTGGGATGCTGTTATTTCAGTGGGAAAGTAGTTGATATAGAAGCCAGAATAGAGCAGCTTCTGGAGTTAACCTTCTCCCAGCAGCCCCTGAAGTGTGAGACCAGACCTAATTTTGACCTTTTCCCTCTCTACTTTCACCAAACTCCAGATTAGCTGGAAATTACCCTGCAGGTAATTCTCACCTGAAAGGTGAGAAATAGTAACAAATACAAATTAAAACCAGTACCCCAAAGAAGTCAGATGGCAGAAAGCATTTACTAGTTTCTCTTGTTGGTTGCTCTCTTTGGTGGGATAATTGGCATTAAGGAGGTTTTTAGAGCTGCTGTGTTGGCCAGAAAGATAGGAAGGAGTCATAGGAGTGGGTAGCTTATCTGTTTCCAGATAAAAAGCTAGTTAAGGTGAAGTTGCTCATGCTCTTTCTTGTAGAATTAGAATTGGACCCTACAGGGGAGGCTGAGGTTTCTCCTGCTGCTTCTTCAGGCTGTTGCTGCTTTCTCTGGTGCTAACTCCTGCTCATGGCAGCTAGGCAAATGAGAGGCACTTTCTTTTTACCTTCTTCCCTGCATGAGGCCTTGTTGTCTGCACTGCTTCCAACCTAAACGAGAAGCTAGGTGGGGAGCTGAGGGAATGTGTCTTTCTGCATGCATTGCTTAGCCTTGTTTTTCTGTGTGTTTGTGTGTATCTGTGTGTGCATGGTGTGAGGGTGCAAACAAGACACTCGGCTCGTCTGTGAGGAAGCCTCTGATTCTGCTCCTAAATTTCCCCCTGTACCAGTACCCCCTTCCTGGCCTAAGTGAACCTGGGGGAATAGAACTCATTGACCTGTTCATGGGTTGAGGTTCTCAGGTGTTTTGCCTCATCTGCACAAGACTTCACCCCACCAGTGACGTCATGCCATGTCTTAACACCATGTGCTCTTAAACACATTAGCCACCTCCCTTCCTTCCCTTCCCTGTCCTACCTGCACCCCCGTCACAAACACTAAACCCTCCTCTCTTTTTTGCCTTCCCTCTTCTCTCTGACAGATGTGAAAAACCGAGACGGTGAGCAGCGGAAAAGAAGGGGGAACAGCCCTGTTTCTGGAGCCTGATTTCTCGCCTGGACAGAAAACGAAACAAAACAAAACACTAATCCAAATGAACCCTAAAAATGAAGGATCGGTAGAGCACAGCACTTTCAGTACGGACGATGGACTCCGGAAGGAACATTCCCCAAGGCACCCGCCGCACAGAATTCACCTTTGGGTTTTGAACTGTTTTATTTTATTTTTCTTTTCATGCTGCTAAATAACAGAGCCA
>JAOEHX010054185.1:10546-24892 GCA_025448015.1 Bolborhynchus lineola
ATCCTCATGGCCCTCCTCTGGACTTGTTCCAACAGTTTCATGTCCTTTTTATGTTGAGGACACCAGAACTGCACACAATGCTCTTAAGAGAGGTCTCATGAGAGCAGAGTAGAGGGGCAGGATCACCTCCCTCGACCTGCTGGTCACACTCCTTTTGATAGAGTGCAGGATATGGTTGGCTTTCTGGGCTGCAAGCGCACACTGCAGGCTCATGTTCATTTTTCCATCAACCATCACCCCCAAATCCTTCTCCGCAGTGCTGCTCTGAATCTCTTCTCCGCCCAACCTGTAGCTGTGCCTGCGATTTCTCTGACCCAGGTGTAGGACCTTGCAGTTGTCATGGTTAAACTTCATCAGGTTGCTATCATCCCACCTCACAAGCGTGTCAAGGTTCCTCTGAATGGCATTCCTTCCCTCCAACATATCAACCGAACAGTATTAGAATAGAAACCACCTGGGATTGAGGAAATTGATGATGGAAAAAGCACTGAGTCTTACTAGAATCTAAAATACAGGATAAGAAAAGGAAATGTCTGGAGAAAAATAGGTCAAGTAAAGGAAGAAACTGAGTGGGACAGGGATAGGAGGAGCCCAAGGAAAAGGCTATGACAAGAAGCTGAAAAACAGAACAAAGAAGTTGAAGACTATCAGCAAAATGTCTGAAGAGATGAAGACTTGGTCAGAAAGGCTAGAAAAGAATACTGAAACTTGATAAAGCAAGGAGATGGAAGCTTGGTAGTAAATCTTGAGGAATGGAGACTGGAAGTTGAAAACAACAAAATGAGAGGGATAAGAAAGAAACAGGTGGAACCTGAGCAGGGAGGTGTGGGAAATGAAAAGGAGAAAATGTGAGGCAAAGACATGCGGCACAGTCTGTGCTTGGGCATGGACTAGTGTTCAAACTCTGTGAGTTTTGCCATTTCTACACCATTGTCCATTGCCTTTGTCCCTGGGATTAAAGAACACTAAAGTCACTAAGTGTCACACATGAGAGAAAGCCCATCTCCTTCACAGTACATAAATCATTTGCCCAGGGGAAGCAAGGGATGCAAGGTGGAGTGAAGAGGACATCCCCCATTGTGTCCAGGACCTCCACCTTGCTGTCCATCTCATTCTGAAGCAGCGAGGTGAGGAAGGGATTGCACTGAGAACAAGCACAGCTGCATGGTGAAGGCAGTCACATTCTGTCCTGGGAAACTGTGCTTTATCCTTCTCTTTGCCACAAAATTTCTATGTGGTGCCAGGCAAGTTTTGAAACCTACCTTCTGAGAGGTGATGACTGACTGGGTACTCCTCTTATGACGCGTGTGCGGGTGGAGATTTTGGGTCTGACGTGAAAGAGTGCTGAGTTCTCACAGCTGTAGCTGAGGTAGTGCACTCTGTGCTTTGGAGACTGAAAGTAGAGTATTAAATAAACTGAGAAATCAGGTCCTAGGGAGTATACAGAAGTAATGGAAACTTTTGACCTTAATCACTTTGTACTTCAGTTCCTTATGTGTAAAATGTGGATTGTGCCACCCCCTCATGTTGCAGAGCTTAAGAACGAAGATTAGCTAACATTCAGAGACTCTCAGATGCCTTAGTAATGAGGCAGGAGTGTCTGAGTAACGTTATTTCAGAGCCATTTTTGAGTAGTAAGTAAAGCATGAGGCTAGGTGCTGAGCAAAGAGGAGGACATGAAAGCCAAAAGAACTACTCACCAAATGACTAGCTATGCATGCAAAGAGGTCGCGGTGGGGTGGAAAAAGTTATTGTGAGATCTTGAAAGGACTCTCCTGAGACACAGAGCAACTAAAATAGAGCTGCAAAGGTAACTTAAATTCTGGGATTTCCTATCCTGTTTGGTTTGTAAGCGTCTGATGAACATTTTTGTGCAAAACATAAACATATTAGCAAGCTGTCTGCTGAAATGGTCACTCTGTAATGCAAGATGAGTGATGCTTTCCTCATCACAGTGTAGTATACTGTGTTGGTGAATAATAGTGTCATTAATGCAATAATGTTAACAAATATGTTGGCATTAATAGCAGCGGGATTTTAAAAAAGTGGGCAACTGTTGCAGCTATTTTACAGATCTGTCCTATGTAGATTTGAAAGGAACATTGAAGATTTGGAACAAACCCCAAATCCCTGCATCTTGCACTTTCCCCCAAAGATCAAACAAGGCATACATTTTTCTTCCAGTCACATTGGGTTAGAAACACTGCATAGATAAACACAGGTCTGTACTTTACCTTGGAATTCAGTGGTTGTCTCACCATTTAACATAACTAGGGGCAGATCTGGGATGAATAATTATTTGGGAGCACTAAGCATGTTAGAGGAGAAATCCAGGTCTGACACTGAAGGAAATCTGAATGAATCTTGATTTTACAAAAATCTCTGGGGTCTGTAGGGTCTGTATGGGTCTTATGTGATGGACACAAAAGAGTTTCTGGTATCAACAGCTCAAAGCCAGAAGTATGGATGAGGTCTGGCTTTGGAATTAAAGGTAGTTTCCTAGAACTGATGTTCACCTGTACCCTAATGAGCAAAGGGGTACTCCTTTCCATTGCACTGTGAGTGTGTGGAATCCCCTCTAATAACTGATCATGAAACTGTAACTGATACTTCAAAATTCACACATTTGATGGTTTGTTTTTAAAAATTTCTGTGAGTCATAGGAACCTGTGAGGCCAGTTGGAAGCAGGGGGAAAAAAGCAACCCTCTACAAGGTAGGTCGCTAACTAGCAAAAAGAGAGTGGAGAAAAAGTAAAAGCCCCAAACCAAGTTGAGGTGTTTACTCTAGTCACTATTTTGGGAACAGAACATTTAATTTCTGAGCAGTAAAGAACCCATAACTTTGTGTACTTCTCCACCATGAAAACAAGAGCAGAGTGGAATTTATTCCAATTGTCATTACAGTCTGTAGGTCCAGAGCAATGAGTCTGACACCATATGGGATATTTATCAGTAAAATTTTAAAACTCAGAATACAGTTTTCTGTGGTGGCTGTGTTCACTAATGTCTTCTCTTGGTCTCAGACATTAAAGTATATTTTACATACTCTATATTCATAGCAGGAAGGCAATGTCTTCTGTCCCTTTAGAAAACAAACAATTTTTTGTAGTATTTAACAATGTGGCTTTAACTTAGGAATGCAACTTTAGTTACACTGTGGAAGTAATAAGTAAAAGGATAATATAAAAGTATCTTCAGCCTTTCTGAGGAAGCCCCAAGAAAACAGTCATAAAATAGAGAGATTGTGTGGATTTTTACCTTCTCTTCTGCTGCAGCTCTAATTACAACTGAAACTGTGGGCCTTGCCATCAGCTACTGGAAAACATTTAATATTAGCTTTGGGTAGAAAATGCTGCAGGCCTTGACCTATCATTTTTCTTCACCACAATCACAGCATATATCTCACTTAGATGGCTGATTCTCTACTGTACTTGCTGTTGATGCATATTAAGATTTGCTCACAAAAAACGTTGTCAACCAGGATTGGGACCCATGGTATGGAGGTAGCAATGGGTATGAGCAGTCCTGAGAGGTACGTTGCAACCTGAAGAGAACACAGAAATAGTAATAATATTCAAAGAGGTCTTATCTGGTTAAATTTCTGGAAGATGGTCTTTCTGGTATATGTCTCCTCCTGCAAAAAAAATTTTTTTTGGGAATGACTTGGCAGCTGATTTTAATTAGAATCAGGACTGCTGATTTTAATTCTTCAGGTCTTTCTTTGTCCCTAATGCAGCCCATTTGAACATCTGGATACTGACTCCAGTGAGTGAGAAGGCTGTTTGAGTGGATATTTCAAACACATCCAGAAATCGGATTAGCTGAGTTGGAATAGACATGTGTGTGGACACTGGATAGACTTTCTCTTTACCAACATATACAGTATCTTAGACACATGTGGAGTGAAACATCATACTATTAACCCATGCAAAAAAGGAGGAGGTGTGGCTCTTCTGTGTAGGGACTGTATTCACAGAGCAGTTATAGCTCATAAAGCTATGCTTACTTTCAAGAAAAGCAAAAATAGCCAGATTAGGTAATAAATACCTTTGTACAGGTTTAGTTTAACTGAATGGGGCATAAACAAGGATATCCCTACCCTCCTTAGGAAGGTATGTAGAAGCATCCTTTTTAGTATAATGTAACTAGTAATTATCTTTTAAATGGCTACTTTTGCCACTCAGATTTTCAAAGATTACTGTTTACTTTGGGGTGTCTTATTTTTGTGTACTGGACACCCAAAAGAAACTCAAGGAAGGACACTCATGCAGCACTGGAGAAGTATCTAGACTAAGTACCTTTTAAAAAGACAACACCAAAGGAAGGCAAGTGAGGTGACCAGTCACTTTTTAATGGTTTGCCCAAGCAAGACAGGAATGTGCTTCTTGGCAAACATTACCCCTAGGTTGTTGAAGCACTGAGCCCATGGTTTTCAATCACTAGTGTTTAATGTTACAGCAAGCCTTCGGCATTTCCCTGCCTAGCAGTCATGACAGAGGCTAGTTTCACCTTGTCAGAGTTGCCTTTGGCCAATACTAGTACTAGGCCAGTAGCAGTACTAGTACTAGAATAAGTTCTCCCTTTATTCTAGAGGGGGAACACGCATGATCTCCCATATGTTGCCATTATTTTATCAGTGGGGAGAGTCTGCTGCTGTTGTGTGCTGCTGAAGTGGTTTGAAAAGTTTCACAGTAACCTAGGTTGGTGATACTACAGCATGGTAATACGTGCTAGGTTGCAAATTTGTTGTGGCTTTAAGTAGTGGTGCTTTTCTCCTAGCAGGTTCATATTTACAGAATTAATAGTGTTAAGTATGAGATACTGGTTTAAGAAAGAAGGTTAGACCACTTTCATCCTTTCCTATTGTCTCCTTTTTTTCCCACAGCATGCTGGCATGAAAATGTGTTTGTGACTTTCTCTGCAAATAACAAATCTGCTGCTGCAGACCTTAAATCCCTCTTAACCTCGTTGATTCTTTTCATACCTGTCAGTGGCCACAACAGACCAGTTGTTGCTTAGGGATGGCTGTTGACATTCAACCCACTTTCTTTGCCTTAGTTACATGATCAGTATCACCCCAGAATGGATTTATCTGGTTCATTTGCTGGCATAGTTGCTTCAAGAGGTTGCAGATTGAAGTTACTGGTATGTTGTGTTTCTGTCTTCTGCTACGTGTTCAGTGGAAAGGCCCATCCTTGCTGTGCTGGTCTGGAGTAAAACCATGTGCTAAATTTATATGCATGTGGGAATGAAAAGCCCCTGTGGGAATGAAAAACCACTACATTCTTAGAAATAGATGGCCTCTGGAAGTGGTGAGTGTAGCGGTCAATCATCTCAGCCCACTTGTGTACCAGATGTGGGAGGATAAGCCCACGCTCTTTAGCTATTATATAGGTATAAACTAATTTAGCATCACTTAACAGCTTTTTTTTCAAGCAATATCTTCTTTCCTTTTTTTTCGAAGGGGAATGCCAGACTTGACTAACACAGACAAGAGCAGACTAAATGTTTCCTTAACAGGAAGCCACTAGCTCTCCACTTAGCAAGTGGGGAGGGAAAGCCTTTAAAAGTATTCAAACTTTCTCATGCAAATTTCTGTTACACACAAATTAAACCTGTGGGAAAATGTCCCAGGGAAAACCTATGTGATTGGAAATGGAGCCCTCCAATCCCTTCCAAAAAGTGATTGTGGTCTGTCAGTGGTTATAAATGCACAATACACAAAACTGCACTACAACATCATGCAGAAATCTAAAGGTGAGGGGGTTTTCAGGTATCCTAGGGTGTTTTTCCACTGTTTCAATCTGATCTGGTTTTGGCTACATCTTTTCTAAGAAAAGCATTTGAAGAGCTTTGAAGCAAAAATAGGCCATTGAAGGGCAAAGTAGTGCAGTGCCCCTAGGGGAACATGACAGTTTTTCAAAGGAAGGCATTTACCATAGTTGTAGCCAGAAAATGAGTGTTTGAGTGGGTATTTGAAACATCAGCATATGCAACTGCCATTATAAGAAAACATCCGGGAGTCCTGTCATCGATGAAGGAATGTTTCTAGCTGCTCTTCTCACATACATCAAAGAGGTCATTTTTGTCTCCAGACTGTTCTGGCTTGGACTTGGGATCTGTATGCATGCTTTCTTTGTGAGCTCAATGGTGCTAGTCACATCATGCGCACACATGCAGCGGCAGAGGCCTTAGTCAGTGTCAAGACACCATCAGAGGGTAAAGCAGAAAAAGTGATAAGTGAGAGATGGGCTGTTGTTTGCATGTTGTCTTCTCCAATCCTCACAGTAAAAATGAGCCTTACAGATTGTGAAGCAGTTCAGGTGAATTAAGAGCAACTGCACCTGCTGTAATAGCCTGTCTTCCTAGGAAAACAAGTGTCAGTACTAAGCTCTCTTCCCTGGAACTTTGCCTTACTTTTGCTGAGAGCACAGAAAATGGTTTTGTTGGTTTCCATTGGACTTTGTGGGACAGTCTGCAGAGGGGCAAGTGCATTGGTATGTGTGTGTGAAGTTACCTTAAACCTGCACTGTCTGGCACATATACCCCAGAGCTGAAGGTCATGTGCCTGGCCTGATGGCTGTCAGACCAATCTGTGGCTCTGCTTTTATACAGTCCATCATCTAAGGGTCCTAAGGAGGGGATACAACAGCTGAATATCAAGACAGCAGAGGCATGTCCTCTCCCTTCACCTCCTACTGTTAGAAAAGCAGGCAGTAGTTTATACTATTGGAGGATGCCTTTTGCATTTGAGTGAGCTATCTGTGGCTGGGATGTCTGCCTGCTCAAAGCAGGCACAAAGCCCCTGGAGGGTATTAGTGTGTGAGTTAATGCTTCAGGGCAAGAAGTGCAGTCTGTCCCTTGAACTCTGGGCCCAGTTTCCTCATGTCAACCCCTTCACCAACCGAAGGGACAATGTTATATCATGGTGACATGGCCATGCATCTTCATGAGGACTGTCTGCCTACCAGCCAGCTACAAAACCTTAGTCGCATTCTTGCTATACTTATGTACTGATATGGTATCTCTCTGACTTAGTTTCCTCATTCTTTGAATGTGAATGAGGATGCTGTTTTCCTTTGTGGAGTCTGCTGAGCAATGTGGATGCAAGCAGTGCACAAGGAAGAGGAACTGTGAGAGGGCAGAATGCAGTGCTGGCCTGTCGCAATCTGCAGTGTTCTACTGTGCTATGGGTACATAGTGACAGCTGTAATCCATGTCAGATAAGCAGAGAGACGGTCTGAATTGCCTAGATACGCTCAGTTTGCTTGTGTTCTTGAGGAAGAATCTACTTTTATCCATGTAGCTGATGTCTGAGAGAACTGCCCATTCTCTAGAGAACTGAAAGTGCTTTTTGGGACTCCACATAATTTTATTCCCTAACACGAGCACAGCACTTATTACTGAGATACAACCCTGTGCAAATTGACTGTCACTAGCTGTCCACAGCCTTAGGTTGTCATATGGCCACACATCAGCAGATAAAGTTCTCTTCTGAAGAGAAGAACCATCAAGCTGTGCTGGAGGGTGGGTGATGGTGAAGAAAATTCCCAGGTGCTGCAAATGGTAACATGGCAGCAATAGAAGCAGTGATTCAGGAAGCAGCATTATTTTCTCTGACTCGCTGCTGATCTTTTGTTTCTGCCTGGTGTTAGAAAAACTGTGTTGCTGCATGGTTACTGTCTTTTTCATAGTATTTAGAACTGAGGTTTGGCACTTTTCAGCATCAGCAGAGGTTACAGCACTCTTTACAGTAACAGGTTGAGATGAGTTTTTATTGGGTCATGAGAGACAAGAAGACCAGCACTCGAGGTGATCTGTCCTACTCTGCCCTGGGGCAAGACCCTTCGCACCTCAACTGATTCTGACATATGCTCCTCTTAACCATTGTTTAACAACTGCAATTATAAGGGTTTCCCAGTCTGGTCTAGTGTCTCCTTAGCTTTGCTAACTGGGGGTGTCTCCTCACATTTCCCTTAGAACTCCCTAAATTCTGTGCTCTGCAGCTGAAGCCGAGCAATATGAGTATACATCATTTGTCACCAAACAGTCAGTCTTTGTAGGAAGGAAGTGAAGGCTTCTTTTCCCATTAAAGAAATGTGGGGAAAAAAAGTATTTATAGTGCAGGTGCCTATTTTGTGACTTTACTTTGTGTCTTTACAGTGAAAAGCCAACCTAGAGAACACAGATCCATTGCTGGCTGCATATCTCAGGTGCCCCTGTGCAGTTAGGACCAGTGGCAGCATCAAGCTTTAAACCTCACATCACTGGTGCATGCTGTTGCTGCTGCCAGTCCCAGCACTGTCAGGGGCCAGGTTGGTCAGCATGGCTGCAAGCCCCTGTATTGCTTCTCTTGTGTCTGCAGTGAAGCTGGAGGTCATCATGATGGAGGTGTGTGAGAACATGCGCAAGTCACCAAGTCACTCTGTGGGTGGCATGAGGGCAACAGTCCCATTTGGTGATGTTGTCCTCACCTACCCATCCCCAAGCATCTTCTCACCATGTCCTGGGTGATGACCACCGCAGAAATGTGGTGACTTTGATTGTGTGCCAAACAAGAAATTCCTAATGGATGTCAGTGGTTTGCCTCAGCTGGGCAGTGGTGTTAAGTGCACCCCAGGGCATATCAGCTGGGTTATGACACCAGGTGGGGTTTGGGGTACAGTCAAGGCAGTGCAGCAAGATGAGGAGTAGTGGCATGACGCAACATGGGAAGTCATGTTTCTGCCATCCGGATGCCAGCAAAACTTTTCAGGACCTGCCTTTCCACAGAAACAAACAAACAAACAAAAAAGTTTAATGTCTCTTTTGAGAGCCTTCAGAGAACTTCGGATATCGCTTCCTGTCCTATAGACTCAGCTTTTATTTCACTTTATGAACCAGGTATTTAAGCCAAGAGCTGCAGGTTTTGGTGCTGTGGATTGTAATCATAGAATCATAGAATAGTTAGGGTTGGAAAGGACCTTAAGATAATCCAGTTCCAACCCCCCTGCCATGGACAGGGACACCTCACGCTAAACCATATCACTCAAGGCTCTGTCCAACCCGGCCTTGAATACCACCAGGGATGGAGCATTCACAACTTCCTTGAGCAACCTGTTTCAGTGCCTCATCACCCTCACAGTAAAAAACTTCTTCCTTATATTTTTCTAAACTTCCTGTTTAAGTTTAAAGCCTCATTCCCTACAGAGCTATGCCTTCAACTCTCATGACAGGCAACCCCTGGCAGATCTTCCTGTTATGGGCTTGTGTGTTCCCCCCTAAGATGCCCCTTCTCTGCAGACTTGTTGGTGTCCAAGGAGGGTTGTCCTCCTGCCACAGCATCCCTCCACACCCTTGGCTGCAGGAGGTGATCCAAGGTGCCAGCTTGTTGCTGCCCCCAGGACCCTGTCTAGATAGAGCTGGAGTTAGCAGACCACCAGCAGTACAAGCCTAGGGCTTATCCTAACAAGCTTTACCACAACTCTGCCTGGACATGCCAGGGCCATGTTTAACACTAATTCCCCTCACCAGGCCTGATTCTGACCCTCATCCACATGCTGACATGCCACCCATATCCCTGGGGAACTTCCCAATGATGAATCCTGGCCAGTTCCTTCCTGGCCCTGGATGCCCAAGGCACAGTAACCAGGAATTAAGTCAGAGTGCCTGAGGCTAAGGAGCTATGAGATACCCTTGCTGTAGCTGAGCTGTGGTATTTCAGACAGTACAGCCCCCACCCCTCCCCAGCCCCTGCTCCCACGGACATGGAAGTTATTCATCAAAGGCAGGAAAGAAGCCTTCCTGGTTTCAAGCCTCTGTGGAAGTGCTGAGGCATGGGCTTAGAATGATATGATACAGAGCAAACAGTGATTCAGTTTTGATTCAAGGTCCATGGTGAAAGACATGGCCAGCTTGGCTTTCTCCCTTTTTCCTTGAAAAGGCAGTTCTCTGCTGGTATTATACCCCAGGGAGGGGGGATGTAGACGCATTTCCCTTTCCTGCAGGTAAAAAGAAGGAGTGTTTTGTGAGGGAAGTCCATCAAAAATCCCACAATATCCACTTCACTTGTCTCCAGCAGACAAGTAGCATTCAGCTTCCATCCCTTAACTCATTGTATGGGAAATGCTGCAGGCTGCTCTCTGAAGGGCAGGATGCAGGTATTCCTGCTGCTGGTGGGAAAGGTGAAGAGGCTCTCCAGAGCACTGCAGCTCCTCTTGTTGATATGCACTGTGAGAGCCCCACAAGGGCTACTCCAAAGTCAAGCCTAGGAGAAGAGGTTTGCATAGTGGCAGTTGAGGCTGTGTTGGTTGAATCACCACTTAAAAGGCTGTCCTAGTATGGGCAGAATACAAAACTCTGGAGTCTAAAGAGGGAACTGACACCAGTGTTTAGGGATTAAAATAATGAAGCGTTCCTTTTTCAGTAAGTGACTGACCTCCAACTGCAAAGAGGGAGTTTTTCAGAATGCGTGCACATACTTTCTGTGGTTTGTACTGCCTGACAGCCATTCAAGCTACAGAAACTGTCAAGTAAGTCTTTCCTGTGATGAATGCAAGAGAACCCTGAAAAGCAATCCTCTAAAATGTACACTGCTGTGCAAAATCCAGGACTGAGAATGCCAGCGTGGGACCAATGCATCTTGCAGTAGGCACAGTACAGCCTCCTTTGCTGAGCTCCTGGTTTCCAAAGGCAAGGGTGGAGAGGAGGTGAGGTGTGTGGTAGGAGTGGAACCCCATAAGGATCAAACAGGGACCAACTAGTTTGCATTTGCTTGGAATAACTGAAACTTCTTTCTTTTTCTGGGGGTGTTTTTTTTTATGTTTTAGTTTCCCTTTATTGGAGAAAAAGGTGTGCCGTTCAGTAACTTCCTTTGCCTAATCCAGAGCCTGAGGAGTCTCGGTAGCAGACAGGTCTGTGACACTGAACACAGCAATATTCAGAAAAAGACCCTAGTGACAAGTCCTCCTGGGGAAATACAGAGCCTGACCCTACAAGTGTTACTGGCAGAAGCCTTTTAAAAAGGGCATACCTAACCCACTGCAGGAATAGCAGCACGTAAAGCTGCTATGGATGTGTGTGTGGCTTGGTGCCATTTCACAAGGCATCTCCAGGACAGCTATTCCTAAAGAATAAAGAAGGAAAAAAAGTGTTGGAGATCTCTGTAATTCAAATGCCAGAAAGAACTTAGACTTGTCAGGCCACTCAGTAGGTAGGATCAGGTTTAAGAAAAAGCCCAAGTACAGATTCCACCTTAATAAGTATGCAGCTGATTAAAGGAGAACTGCTAAAACACTTGTGATACAGGATGTGGACTAGGGTTCCTCATCTTCATTTGAGTCCTATGGATTGCAAGATCATGCTGGTCTACTTAACAAAGGAAGCCCCTAAGCAGTAAGAGAGGAGAAGGCAAAGATACAAACAGAGGAAACTCCCTCACAGTGATTCCACAGTTCCCCTTCGAGTGGTGCCTGGACTGCGGGAGGCAGCTTAAATAATCTGTATTACTGCACTTCCATCTGCTTCTCCATTTCCTCCTGTGTCAGTTGTCCAGCAAAGCAAGTGTCATCAGCCTCAAATATTCTTTCTTACCCTGTTGCAAAAACGGTCAGCAATTTCAGCTGCTCTTAAGGAAACATATAGCACAAGCAGATAAGCTTCTGTGACCTAAATATGGTTTCTTATTAAGCAGAAAAGAGATATGAAAAAATATTGTGGGCACATTAGCTGTGGAGAAGTCTTAGGGGAAGGTCAATATTATGCTTAAGCCAGTACATCCTGCTTAAAGTCAGTATATTCAGAGTTTGTGAAAGATGCAAACGGAAAGTTGTGAAAGGTGGAAATATATTCTCAGAGTGGGCAATGAGTGTGCTCTGCTGGAGCAGAGAGGCCAGCTGGAGGGAGAAGGACAGTAAAGTCCTCTTGTCAGGTCTGGTTTTATTACTTGAAACAGCCAGCAGGACTGTCACTGAGATCGTTACTGAGACTGTTGAAGATCCTGGAGATATACTGACAAAACCAGCTACATGACATTTGACATTGCTATCACTAGCCCAGTGCATGGGCTTCACATGCAGTGAAATGATTGCAAGCCAAACTGGTACAAACCATGTTTAAACCTAGTAGGAGGAAAATAAGAAAGGAATCTGGTAGATGAGCCTTGGTGATGCTTGGTGCAGCAAATGAAGATGCCAGCAGTGGCAGTTCTCTGCACTGCTTCTCCAGCAGACCCTGCCCTCACTCAGCAGAGCTGTTGGATCTGCATCCTGGTTGTGCCTGGTTCACAGCTGGATATTCTGGAGTATCTGGAGTCACCATTTGTTATATAAAGGGACCTGAGATGTAAAGTGTGGCTTTGTGTTAAGATTTCGGTACATGAGCAAATGTCGCATTCTGCTCACCCCCTTATAGGAACGGAAACTCTGGCTTTGTTTCTTGGTGGACCAGAAGTGTCAGTACCATCTTTGTCTTCCTGGATGGATTTTCCACAGTTTGTCAGGCTTAAAAGGAATTAAAAAATGGATTTCAGTTAAATCATAACTTTCCTGTATAGATGTGGACAGATTTTCTTACTGTACTGACCTAAAAAGGAGCAGAAAAATCTCTAGAGTTCCCCTAGTCCCACAAAACCCTGGCCTCTATATTCACTTTTTCCTGAAGAGCTGGAAAATATGTCTATTTTCTTCTGAAAAGGATAAACTACATGTGGACTTCAAACTACATTTTCCCATCTCTGACTTTACACAGTTACAGTTGCTGAGAGTTCAACCCCTCCTTTCATAAGGCAGAAAGGATGGGTGAAAAATTCACGTTTTATTGCAGCATTCTCATCATCAGACCACATCAGATCCTGATAATGAACCTGGCCTATGCTGAGGTTTTCAAGATGTTCCCAAGATGCCAAAACCAGGACATACACAGGAATGAAGAGACCACTATTCCAAGTGTCTAAGCAATTACTTGACTGATAGCAGAGTGCTAATTCTCCTTTCTCGATCCGTGTGAAGGCACTCTGACCACTGTTACTGTGCATTTCAGGCAAGCTCCCAAACATGGTAGGTGCTGGTAAGGTAATTCAGGCCAGCAGTTCCTGGAGCATGAACAGAGCATCCCTGCTTATGGGTGCTGTGAGGTGGTGGGGGATGGGAACAGTGGGGTGATGATAGCTGGGTGAGAGAAGAAAGAGGGTGATGGAAGGCACATGGTGTGTGGCTAGAGCAGCAGCAAAGAGCTTTAAGACCTCAGAAAGGATCTAGGAGGAAAAGAGTGCAGGCAAGGAGAAAAATAAATGCAGAGACAGAGTGAGCAGGGAAATTTGCACTCTACATGGAAGGGGAGCTGCATGGAGAGTTTGGAGAGGAGCATGTGGCAAAGGTGCAGCTGCAGAAGAGGAAGATGAGCGTTTGTTTTGGCTGCTTATACAACAAAGCTGTACCTACAGGTGCTGGCAATAGTCACTACACCCATCAGTGTAGGTAACAGATGTTGGACAAGTGCTGACAATTAACAAAACATTTGTATCTGTTCCAAGCCAACTGAACTGGTTAACCTTGTGGTTCAGAGGAAGTTGTGATGAGGTAATCCAACTTTTTTTTGGGACTACTGTTACAACACTGGCTCTGATCATCGTACCTTCTGTGCATCTCTCAAAAAGCATTCAGGGAAGTTTCGTCACCTCCATTAACTGTGCTCCCCAAACCAGAAAGATTCCAAGATCATAATAAAAAAAGTCAAAATATTTCTATTTACGTATTTCCTTGCTGGGAAATTATGCATAGGAAAATCAGTCCTTGCATTTGGGAATTTGTCATTTCCAGGAAAGTCCATTTTTACATGAACTTCAAACTAAACTTGAAATATCATGTGAATCTCATTTTCATTCTCTTTCTATTTATGGAAAAAATTCTTCAAAGCTAGGATGAATCAGGGGACAACATGTACTCAGGGGATAGAAATGGAAATAGAGATGTTCATATTCTAGATCAGGGTAGTTTAAGGGGTGGTGAGGGGAAAATACACTGCAACAGTGATCCAAGCAAAGCTTTCACATGGATTGATTTGTGTGCACTGGTCTGCAGACTTGCCCAGACTTCGCTGACTGCATTCTGTCACGGTACTGTCAGATCATGTTTCATTTTCTTTTTCCTACTGCAGCTTTCAAATCCCCCTCAGCTTTAGCAAAGCTACAGACTGGGTAAAATAATAATAATAATGATGATGATGATCATGATGAAGTAGTTTAACATTGGCCCTAGGGAAAAGTGAAAAGCTAAATTTAGCAGCCTTGAATAGTTCACCTCCACACATTTTCCCTGGATGGAGATGGTAGAGAAAATCACAAAATATGACACCCCTCTTCCCCTAAAC
>JAOEHX010054185.1:24992-52309 GCA_025448015.1 Bolborhynchus lineola
GCTCCAGAGCCCCTGACCACCTCTCCCAGAGCTCTGTAGTCCTTCTTTATGTTCTCCAGGCTACTGCTATCTATATCAGTAGCACCCACATGGATCACTAGGAGTGGGCAATAGTCAGTGGGACCGACTACAGCAGGCAGCTTCTCTGCAACATCCCTGATCTGAGCACCTGGTAGGCAACACACCTCCCTTGATACTGGGTCAGGCCGACAGATGGGTGCCTCTGTTCTCACTTTCACATACATAAAAGCACAGTCTCCTGCTCTCTGATAGACCAAGTACCCACCTGCACTCTCAGATAGGTTTCAAATTTGTAACTGATTTTAAGGCAGCTTACTTGCTGAGGTGTAACAGTAGCACATCTTTTCATGGGCAAAATTGTTATTAATTTTTCTGTTTATTTAGAGAATTTTTTGAGACTTTATAGAAAGTAGATAAGGGTCTACATCATCAAGAGAAACACTCAAGCTTTGTGTGTATTTGAATATCTGACTGAGGATTATGAGTGAGTGAATTTATATTAAAATGTTCTTGTTAGAGAACCCTCAGGGGACTGGTTGTCTAAAATGGTGGAGTCAGGGCTAGGGGTTCATAAATGTTTTCAAGGACAATATTTACAATGGAGAAAAGAGCCTCATCATGAAAAGCAGCAAAAATGCATCTCCAATCTCTTCTACTTCAGCGTTTCTTGGCAGACACACAGAAAAACCAGTTTTTGCTTTGAGTCTTTTGTTTTGGCTTTAACTTCCTCTACTTTCTGTTTCCTTCCTTTTCGTTTCCTGGTCTTTGCCAGAAAATTTGGGTGACTAGCTGTTAACCTGACATCTCTGGGAAGAGACGTACTTCTCCACAATGAGTATTGGGTATATTTAAAGATTAATTCCCCTTTCTGACTTGAGAAAGTCTCCATTCTAAACTCCTATAACTAGAGACTGTGTAACTGGAATTGATTCTCAGAAAACAGAAAGGGAAAGAATTGTGAAACAGAAATCATTTACACTGGCAATCCTTATTTCTAGACCTTCCAGGTAAAGTCAAACCCCAGAGGACTGATGTTATTTAGGATTTTACCCATCTCTTTTCCATTCTTGTACTGTAACTAAAATTCGGAGTCTTTATAGGAAATGTCATTTTCAGGCCAGTGTCACTCTAACCTATATGACAACCTCTTTACTAATCACAGGAGTGACCAAGCACTAGGACATGCAAAGTATGAAGACCATGAAGTAAGCTTGTCTCCTCTGAAAATGCTTGAATGAGTTTGTAGAACTAGACTCTGCTCTTCTGGCTGATCTTCTGGATAAACAAAGGCTTTTGAAAAAAAAGAGAAAGGGGGAAAAACCCCAAGAAAGTGTAAGTTTTATTTTTAAGGACCCATAAGCTGTAAATACATTTTTTGTGCTGTGCCAGAAGCTCATGCTCCAGCTTCTCAGTTTAACTCTAGAGAGATGGTGGGTTAGTTTGGAGACTAAAGGCCTTAACATCAAGGAGAAAAATCTTATAAAACTTATAAGTCTTCTGCTAACTGAAATGCAGTGCTGCCCAAACCAGGCAGGGGAATTTGGCTGCATGACAGAACAAGGAGTTTGCAGTGTCAAATTACTACAGACCAGAACTTGCTGAGGTGATGGTGGGTTGATCTTTCTGCCTGTTAAAAGTAACATTTCTGTGAGTCATCCTAGATAATTCCTCAGATGCTTTTCTAGTCCTACAGCAGGAAACCTCTGATTTCTGATGGCAATTTTCCCTTTGCTATAGCAGAGCCTGCTGTGGTTTCATAGAAAGGAAATCCTTATGTCCCTCCCAAATACGCAACTGTCAGGCTGTGGCTTAGTTTGGTAGTTGTAACATTTTGACTGTGCTATCCATAGCTTTTTGTCTTCTCATCACTTGAGCTCTCTGCAATTGCCTTTGGGGTCCTCTGCTTTACCAAGATGGAGGTAGTTGGCATCTCCATCTGGGTTGGTTGTCCTATGCATTTACATACCCTCACACACACAAATACACACTTGAGATAAGAGCTGTAGCACCTTTATCTCAGAAAAATGGGGTGCATGTATAGAAAGGGGCCCATAGAAGCAGTGGCCTAGGTCTCCTTGATATAAGGCAGCTGTCTGTCATTTGGGTGCATCACTGCCAGGATGTGGCCAGTGCCTCAACTCGACTTTGTATTGGACAAGCTGGGCTGTAGAGCAGATGACTCCTGAGCCCCTGGGTGCTCCTGCAAACAAAAAGCTGTACCAAATCATGCCCCTGTCCCTGTGAGCTATGTACATCACATCAGTTCTGCTGCACTGCAGGAGTCAAACAAACCCCAGCTGGGAACGGCATTTCACTCAGCAACAAGGGCTCTTCTCTATAATCACTGGTATGGCATCTGTCATTTTTCCTGCTCCATTTATGTAGCATGGCACTTTATAGAAACATTCCTAGTCATGAGGAGGATATTGAAAAAAGATGGATATACGAAGAAGCAAACACATATATTATCCTATTTTTTTCTTCTTTTTTCAGAGTACTTTCTCTTGAATCACGTGTATATGCAAATACCTCTTGTTCTTCATGAGTTCTGCCCACACAAAGAAGAGCACTGTGCTGCACCTTAAATATCCACCTTGTTTGCAAGGCAGAACATCTGTTTAAAAAGAAAGCATATGAGACCATATTTCCATTGCTAGCTCTGCCTTTTCCATGTGATAAGCACTGAAAAGAGGGAAGGTGTGCCCCCTGATAATGTTCCTTGGCACAAATGGTGCTCTACATTCCAGGCAGTTATCTTGAAAGTTCTCCCTCATAACAAAGGTAGCACTGCAGTTACTTAATTACAGCAAGTAAATGTCTGTGAAAGCAAACAAAGTAAAAGGGACCTTTCATCAGTAGCTAAGGTATGCCAGTAACTGCAACTTAATATTCCTACAGGTAATAAACATAACACAAGCAATTACATTTGGAAGGCAGAAGCGCTGTAGCTGGTGATGTCATGAAATATTGACAACTCTCTTTAGTGTCCTAAAGAGAAGTGAAACACAATGGGGACATCACAGACTGTGATGCTCTGCTAAACATATTTTCCCCAATGCACGCATGATCACTGCCGCAGCCAGGCAGTGCCAGTGGCTATGCTCCTACTGCTCAGGGCTAGAGAACAGTGACCACACCCAGGTCACAGGGTGCTTGTCTCAGTCCTCCTTCAGGCTCCATGCAGTGCAGCTGGGGCTTCAGGACATGATCAATGCTGCTTGTGTTTCCTCGGTTCAAAGTGTCTGAAGCAACGAGAGGGCTGCATTGCAGTCTACTGGAGAGGTACTTTTATAGAAGCACAAAATGGTACAGGTTGGAAAGGACCTTAATATCATTTAGTTCCAACCACCCTGCCATGGGCAGGGACACCTCACATTAGACCAGATTGCTCAAAGCCTCATCCAGTCTGGCCTTGAACAATGCCAGAGATGGGGTCAGCCACAGCTCCCTTGGGCTGCCTGTTCCAGTGCCTCGCCACTCAAAACAATACAGAATTTCTTCCTTACATCTAACCTAAATCTCCCCTGTTTAAGTCTGAACCCATTGCCTCTTGCTGTATGCTACAGTTCCTGATGAAAAGTTCCTTTCTGGGACTCTTCTTACGGCGTGAAGCTGAGGATACCTCCCAGCTGCTGCGTGCCACACCATGTGAGGAGAGGTCACGGAGAAGCTGGTACCTGGGGATGTCTGTGTGGGACAGTACTGGAGGAAAATGTGGAGTGAAGGAAGGCAAATGTGGTGCAGGTTGTCCATGCCACATTCTCAGGCCACCCTGGGGTGAACTGTTCTCCCTGCTGCACATGGGTTTGTTTCAGAGGGAACCAGATGCCCCTTCCTAAAAAGGAAAATGAAATGGTGCTTCTCCAGGGGGAATGAGCAGGGGGCTGCAAGTTACGGGAGGCTGAGTTAGCTCACAGGCTAGGTGACGGTATGATAGCATAGCTGGAACAGCATACTCTTTTATGAGTGGTGAGGGGAGATTGTGAGGGGAGAAGAGTAGCAGTCATGAGGGAAAGGAGAGGCAGTCATCATGGAAGACCATAAGGGAGAACAGGGGCGGCCATGAGGAATGAGGGGAGAACAAGGGTGGCCATGAGAGGAGCTCGTGAGCAGAGAGCAGGGGTGGCCATGAGGGCAGATCATGAGGGGAGAGCATGAGGGGAGAGGAGGGGTGGCCATGAGGGAAGACTGTGAGGGGAGAGAAGGGGTGTCCATGAGGAGTAAGAGGAATCATGAGGGCATAAAGGAAGAGGCGATGAGGGAAGGTTGTGAGGGGAGAGCAGGGGTGGCCATGAGTGGTGTTCATGAGGGAAGATCATGAGGGAAGAGGAGGGGAGATCATGAGTGGAGAGGAGGGGTGGCCATGAGGGAAAATTGTGAGGGGGATCAGGAGGGGAGAGCAGGGGCAGCCATGAGGGGAGATAGTGAGGGAAGAGCAGGGGCAGTCATGAAGGGAGATCGTGAGGGGAGAGTGGAGGGGTGGCCATGAGGGGAGAACATGAGCAGAAAGCAGGGGCAGCCATGATGGGAGATCAAGAGGGGAGATCGTGAGGAAAGATCATGAGGGGAGAGCAGAGGGGTGGCCATGAGGGAAGACTGTGAGGAGAGAGCGGGGGCAGCCATGAGGGGAGAGCAGGGGCAGCCACAAGGGAAGATCGTGAGGGGAAAGGAGGGGCGGCCATGACAGGAGATCGTGAGGTGAGAGTAGGGGTGGCCATGAGTAGAGGTCATGAGGGGAGAGGAGGGGCAGCCATGAGGGGAGATTGTGAGGGGAGACCAGGGCAGGCCGTGCAGGGAGATTGAGAGGGGAGAGGAAGGGTTGCCATGAGGGGAGAGCATGTGGGGAGATCAGAGGCAACCATAAGGGAAGATCATGAGGGGAGAGGAGGGAAGGCCATGAGGGAAGATTGTGAGAGGAGAGCAGGGACAGCCATGAGAGAAGATTGTGAGGGGAGAGCAGGGGCAGCCATGAAGGAAGATCATCAGGGGAGATCAGGGCAGGCCATGCAGGGAGATTGAGAGGGGAGAGGACAGGCAGCCATGAGGGGAGATGGTGAGGCGAGAGGACGTGTGCCCCTGAAGGGAGATCAAGAGGGGAGAGCAGGGACAGCCATGACGGGAGAACATGAGGGAAGAGCAGAGGTACCCATTGGAGAAGATCATGAGTATAGAGGAGGGGTGGCCATGATGCAACATTGTGAGGGAAGACGAGAGGTGGCTATGAGGGGACATTGTGAGATGTGAGGATGGGCGGCCATGAGGGGAGATTGTGTAGGGTGAGCAGGGACAGCCATGAGGGGAAATCATGAGGGAATAGCAGGGGCACCTATAGGAGAAGACCATGAGGGCAGTGAAGCAGTGGCCATGAGGGGAGATTGTGAGGGGAGATCAGGGGTAGCCATGATGGGAGATCGTGAGGGGAGAGGAGGGGTTGGCCATGGGGAGAGGTCCTGAGGAGAGAGGAGGGGCGGCTATGAGGGGAGATCATGAGGAGAGGGCAAGGGTGGCATTGAGGGGTGAGGGGCATTCATGAAGGAAGATCATGAGAAAGCACAGGCAGCCATGGGGCATGAGGGGTGACCATGAAGGGAGATCTTGGGGCAATATGAGGGGTGTCCATGAGGGGTAGGGGCAGCAGCTATATGGTGTGGGCCACTATGGGGTGCAGATGAGGGGTGGCTGCGAGTGGAGATTAGGAGAGACAGCCATGACAGGAGACCTTGAGGGGAGATCAATTTGCCCTTAGTGACATGGTTTAATGGTGGGCTTGGCAGTTCTGGGGTAACGGTTGGACTCAATGACCTTAAAAGTCTTTTCCAACTCAGTTTATTCTATTCTATATGTACCAGTGATCTTATCTTACCATCAGAGGGCAAGATCTAGAAGGCTTCCTGGAAATGGCACCGTGACCCAATTCTCATTGACTTGGGGATGCAAGAGAAGCTGTCATTTTGCTGAGATTGCCAGATAAAATTGCCAGAAGCAATTTAACATTAGGTGCAGCATAACTGCTTGGGATGCTCCCACTGAAAAGGTGATAAAAAGGGAGAAAGGGGAGCTCCTACTCTTCCCTGTCCCTGTCTGACCTTCCTGCTGCTTACTGAGGGTCACCTAGTGACCAACTGGAGCCAACTGCAGAAAGAGAATGCAATAACTAGAGACTGCCAGGTCAGCCAGAGCCAAGCTACCCCATCTGAAGGGCAGCCCCCAGTCCTCAGTCCCAGGAGGAAATGAGCCAGCAGGGTTGTCCTGGGACACAGCTGCATGCCCGGTCTTGCTCTCTCCCACATTACTTCTGGAATTTCCCCTCCTCTCAGCTCATGGTGGTGCAGTATGTGGTAGGTGTCTTGTAGCCGTCAGGCACAGGGAAGCATCAGAGAGAGGACTGGAGAGTTTGGCCATTGCTGGCCCACCTCCCAGGGATAAGAGGGAAAACTAGGATGACTCAACTAAAACTACATACTCAGTCCTCAGAAATGAAAGAACTTAGCTGCACCCAGCCCCTTCAGAAGACACCAAGCATGCTTTTACTTGTAAAAACAGAGTTCACACCTTTAGCAGAGCCTTCTTCAGGAATTCCAGCTGCTTTCTCACTTCACTATATGTCAGACACCTCACCTTTGCTTCTGTATGTTTTAGACAAAAGGTGAGAGACAGATACTCTTAGTGGTCATTGAAATTTATTTGTAGGCAAAGAAATCCCTGCCTTCAGGGTTGTCTCAGGGATTTCACAGTCTTCCCGTATCTGTGCAGAGGATAACATACTTTCTTGAGAGGCAGGCTAGTACTGGTTAGACAAACCTTCAGTGATTTCCAGATGGAAGGCAAGAAGCCTGGTTAAGTGTCAGTGTAAATAAGAACAACAGGCATCTTACCTATGTGGGCTACAATCTTCATCTAACAAGCCATGCCTTGGGCTACTGTCCGAGAGGGGAATTTTGGTAATGTGCCCTTTGACAAAGAAATCTGAACAAACAGGGACTGACAAATTCAAGTGAGAAAGCACCAAATGGCTGTCACTTGTCTGCACAGGTGCTTTCAGATGCTACTAGATACTCAGAAATAAGTGTAAAAAACTTAATCTCAAGGGTCCCAGCCTTTGCAAGCACTGAGAGACACACTCTTTCATTTTTCCTGGGGTGAGTTAGAAAGTGTTCATGAGAATTCACCATGCAATTAACTTGTCACTAAGAACAATGTCCGACCTGGGCTGTAACAGAAAAGAGGCAAAAAAATGTACCTTAAAGATTTAGATTTGAGAACTGGACCTAGGGCCATGGACCAACATTTCTGCTCCAGCTGTGTCAGTATTGTCTGCAGATGCTCTTTTGGGCTTTCATCTAACGTCATAGAGAAAATTTTCTAAACTGAACCCACTGCACTATAACCTGTGGAAAAACATTTTTACAGGAAAATTTCTACTTTGTGCATTCTTTTACATTTTATTGCTGCTGGAAAAATAATACCTTTCTACCAGCTGACGGAAAACACCCCAGGAAAATATCAATTGCAGCTTCCTCTTCTGGTTGTCAGCATATTGCTAAGGTAGAGCTGGCATGATAGATACCTGCCCCAACAGTTGCAGTCACAATCTTGTCATCCACTTTCTTCATACAGCAGTGGTTGCTCTGCTCACAGATTTCACCTGCCCTGGACAAGACACTTTCCTGGCCTCTTCAATCCTTTTTCCAACCTGCCAACAGTTTTGAAACCTCTTTGTTGCTGCCCAACTTTCCAAAAAGATAAATGGGCTTCACTACCTAAATCTTCTCTTCCTGCCCAGATCAGGAAGGATGTCCTCAGTGTCTTCAGCCTGCCGAAAGAAACAGCTAAAGGAGTCTAGCTTACAGGGTAGCCACAGGACTCAGGTGCTGAGATTGGGGAGATGAGCCAGGAGGAGCAGAGAGCTGAGGTTCCATGCAAAGGATCTAGGGAGCACATATTATAAGTGGGGTTAGAAACAGGGATGGGGAACTGGTCTCCACCTTTGTTGTTATCGCAAAAACCCAGCACGCACCTCTGAAGGCCACAGTGAAGAGATGGAAGGCAGAGATGCTGAGATGAAATGAACACACAAAGCTTGTGGAGACGCAGGATATAACACAGCAGGGCTGGCTCTAAGGCAAATGTGAGCAAGGAGGGAGCCAGCTACAATGCCTGATTTCTTTTAAAATGTTTGGGGTTTTCTCTAGGTGCTCTTGCAAAGTCTTTTGTCCAATTACGCAAAAATACTCCTTTGGTCTGTGTCACCTCTGCATTGTTTTCTGGAAGATGCTGTTCAGTTCTTTATCTGAGATCATGAGAAAAAGTCACTCTGCTTCTTGCATCATAGAAAGGCTTCTTATAATAAGCTCTGTAGGGGTCATCTCTATAAGCTGCTGGAATCAGCAGGCTCAAGAGCCATAGGTAGTGTCTACCTTCCATAGGTCTTCATCACCTTCAAGTGTACACAAGGATACTTGAAATTACTACTATATTAGACATGTGGAGAAGATATTCCTCATCCATACCTGCCTCCCATCCATTCTTTCCCCTGGTCCCTCCCAGCTCTTCCTAGCCCTAGGCTCATGGCTGTTCCAGCCCTGAGATGATTCCCCACTGACCTTCTGTCTGAGCTGCTACCCCTGGCTACCTTCCCAGTGGGAAAATAACCTTCCTTGCACCACCATGCTGCTGGGAGGATGCAGAAAGTGCAGGTGTGTCATTCCAGGAATGTGGCTTTACCCCACCAGCAAGGCTGCTGTTCATCAAATCGCCAGTCACTGTTACCCCAATGACGTTTTTTGCCTGCTGCAGAAAGATACCACAGCTGGTCTAAAACCAGTACTCAAATTCTGCTGATCCAAGCATGATCTGCATAGAGGGAAAACATATGGAAATAAAAGCATTTCTTTTAAATACCACAAAATACATGGGACACAAATGTGGGATGGAGGAAGTTGTATAGACATACTACACTTCCGTATGTGCCTCTACAAGGCATTGCCCTAGGGAGCAACAAAGAGGACTTTTGGTTTCCAAACCTGGGCTCACACATGTGCTGAGTGTGCCCAGCCCTGCCTGAGTACTAGGATGTGCTCTCCAGTGACAGAACATTGTGGCATGCTGTGCACCTGACTTCGTAAAACAAACCAAAATAAAGAACCAGAACCACAGGTAGAAATGCCTGAGGCAAATAAATTTGTGGATCCACTTATATGTAAAATCTTTCCAGCAATATTATATCAGTTAGAAGTACAGGGCTTTTTTTGTTAAAGTAGTTATGCCACTAGAAGTACCAGCATAGATTCAGTTACATCAGTATAAATTGCTTTTATACTCAGATTTGCTTCCCATAATGAAGTTAAGCAGTTGATCTTCTTCAATGCTACCATAATACAAGATGCAGTTTTCCTCCTGTAGAGCCTTCAAGCATCTTGGGCTATTACAAGAGATGATAGCAAAATCTGCCTATTTTCTAGATAGGAAGCTGAGGGTCTCTTTGCCTAAGTTGCTGCAAGAGTCTGCCATCTGGGTAAACTGGTACATTCACATTAAAACTGTGGTGCAAAAAGGGTTTGTTCAGATAGTCATACACTTGAATCTATCTATAACTTGAACAGAAAAACATGGAGAGAGCTTTCTGATGCAGATGGTTTCCATGTTAACAGGCTTGAATGCTACCCATGGTGACAGAGACTGATGAGGGAAGGTTGGGAGAGAAGTGCCAGAGAAGGCTGGATCCTGAGGCCAGAGAAAGTGAGTGTTTCATGACCACTGTTTGTAGGGACAGGAATGGACAGGTCAAGACATCTGTTAATGTGTCTTAATGTGAGGTTTAGCTAGGAAAGAAGTGGTCAGAAACTCAGCAAAGTACTGTTTGGAGACTCTAGACTGGAAATAATGTAAAATCCATTTGCCAGTGAGCTTAAAAGGGAAAGTAACCTGGAGATCTTCACTGGAGAAGCAAGTGAAATTGAACTGTTGTTCTTTTAGAAGGAGTCATATTTATAATATGAAGGAAAGAGCAAGAGGAAAGTGAGGCTGAAGCTACATTCAGTGGTTTGAGCCACTCCCACATCTTGGGGCCACTAAAAGAGGAAGGTTCCACTCCTCCACCCGCTGTGTCGCTTCTCTTCCTGGCCAGATGCTCTTTTCTCTGGCCCACTGGCTTTCAATTCACTATTGTAAATTCAGCCAAATAAAACCCTACAGGAAAAAATCTAGCTTAAAGCCTCAGAAGATGTTTTCTGCAGGGTTGGTGATTTGAATTGGCCCAAAGAAATAATCCAGTGAGCTGGCACTTCTGCGTCTTGATGAGCTAATGGTGAGGGCTGGAAAGGATGGGGTGACACAAGGGTCTGACAGTCAGTCTCTGAAAGTTAAGATTGGTTCTGTTTCCCTGTGTAATGCCAATGTGAAATGCTTCAGAAGAGGTAATGAAGGGAGATGTGAAGGGATAGGCTGGAGCCCCTGGGGGAAATGACTGGGCAGGAGGGGAAAGGAAGGCAGAAAAAACTTTTCTATGAGGAAAAGACTGTCTCTGTGCTGGTAGAGAGGTAGTAGCAAGAATAATTTAAGTTAGAGATGCAGAAAAACTTCAATAAGAATAAGGAAGAATAAGCAAATGAATCTGCAATGCAGGGCATCAGCCTGGACATGGACTCACTGGAAGTGGCCTTCAGACCCGGAGGACTATTCTCAGAGCGGCAGAAGTGAAGATCAAACCAGGGGCTGGAGTGAGCCAGGAGAGACTTCACCATGGGAGAAGGTGTATGTGGGATCCCAGGTGGTTTAAGCAGAACTGGTAACTTCAAGAATCAGAGAGGGGGAGCTGGGAGCATGTAAGAGCATCTAAGTTAACATCACTGCTGATGGCTGGAAAGTTAGGCAAAGGCGACCTGGCAGGTAATGTGGATCAGGTGGCAGTGCTGGGTGAAGGTAAGAGAGGACTCAGCAACGATAGAGGCAGAACCATGCTTCAGGAAAACTGAGTGCCCCAAATGTCAGATGTGGCATGTGGGAGGGCTGCATTAGAAGGTAGCATGACAGCATGAACACAAATAAATAACAGCTAAGCAATTACAGGGGCCAGCAGCAAAGCACTGATCTTATGAGAAGGGCAGGGAAAGGACAGCAGTCAGTCAGAGGGAAGGGCATTGGGGAAGGAGTAGAAGAGATGACAGAAGGAAAAGGGGCTGATGTGGGTTAGAAGATAAAATGGGCAGATTCACCTGGCAGTTATGTAAAGAGGCTGCAGCACCATAACTGATACTGGCTTAGCCTCCAGCATATGAGAAATTGCACACACTGCACGTAGTCCCAGACTGATACTCTGGCCCTGACTACTAGGTTTTTATTCCTACCTGTTCCACCCATATCCCTGCCTACTTTTGGTTCTTGGTCCACCTGCATTTAGGTAGGCATCTGTCTTGTCATTATTGCCTGGGTCTGTTGCAACATGGGTCTAGGAGAAGGAGCCAGGGCTCCCCAGTAGTGTTAGGAGCACTACTCATACTCTAGTGCTTAAAGCCTTGAGCAGCTATCTTTCTGAAGTCCTGGTACTAAACATGCTCAGTGTGAATTGTCCTTGTGGAAGAACCAGTAAGCTTTTTCCTGAGGTTGTGCTGAAATTTCTCCGAAAACTTCTTCATCTTGACCAAATTTGGGCAGACTATTCCAAGAATAGCAAAACTCCCTTCTCTGACTGAAAGCCATCTCCCTGCTAAATGCAAAGCTCTGCTCCAGCACGCTGGGGCAGTGCAGCTTTGCCAAAATCAGGTATCCACCAAAAATCTAGGATAAACAGCATTCATTCCCCAATCTCACTATACTCCTAGGAAAACCTCATCCCAAAGCAGCCACTTAGGCATGAACAAATTAGGCCTGAAAGCTGAAAGTCATATGATGAGCAGTGTCAAGTAGTATTGATCTTCTGTGGGTATCTTTCCTCACTACCTCATGGCTTCGCTCTGCTACTGCATGCAGGAAGCACAGTCTAAGGCACCTCAAGCCTGGGATTCAGCTGCACTAGGCATGGCTCAGGCAATGAACAAAAAGGCAGCCACTGCAACATAGTGCTGCCTTTCCTACTGCTGTTCTCCTGTTTCCTGTCATTATTTGATCTTTATTTTGTATTGTGCATCTTTCCCCTTTTCAACTTTATTTTGTTATGCCATACGTGCCTCTTTTACTGAAGACAGTGGTTGGGACTGCCACAGGAAGAAACCCTGTGAAACTCTGTCTCCTTGGCATGCTCCTTTGTGCCCACTGGCAGAGGGAGGTGTGGGGGTAGGAAGTGGGAAGGGATGTGGGGCAGTGAGGAGATTTGTACCTTCTGCTGAACCTTCATTTCACTTCTAAAAAAGTCCTTAGAAACAGTTCAGGTTGATACCTACCAGATGCTAAACTAAGCTACCGGAGCCGAGCAACTTGCATCAAAGCCATGCTTTATAGAGCTTTCCTACGGCTTTATGTAGGAGGAAAAAAAAAAAAAAAAATAAAAAAAAATGCTTCTTCCCAGACTGCTCAGGACTCCAGAGACCCTGTGCGGCGATGTGGGGCATCGCAGGCTGTGAGTGACTATTCCGCAGTGGAGAGGTCCAGGAAAAAATAGTCTTCCCAGAGTCTGAGGTCTAACCTGGACCCAGCCCCTCTGCTTGGAGCCAGAAGCCAATGCTGCCTTCTGCGGTGCAAGTGTGAAGCTTTGAGATGCCTTTGGGGCAGTCTTCTGTGCTGAATGGGTCCTTTTGCCCACTTAGCTGTGACCTCAGAGCCTGCGTGACTGCCACGGTAAGGACATGGAGAAGGGGGAGGTTAAAACACAGAGGTGGTTTCCCCCAGTGCTGTTCGCCATTCCAGCTATACTAACTTCCCTGGTGGTGGGAGGGAACTGTGACTTATTTCTTGTGTCAGTGTCATGGTTTAAGCCCAGCTGGTAACTCAGCACCATGCAGCACCTTCTTGCCCACACCCCAGGCAGGATGGGGAGAACTGGAGGAATATAAACCCCATGGGTTGAGATAAGAACTGTCCAATAACTGAAGTATAATACAAAACTACTACTAATAATAATAATGATAAGGGACATAACAAGGGGAGAGAATATGAAACATAAAAGGCAAAAAAATCCAAAACCCAAACCAAATAAACACAAGTGATGCACAATAAAATTGCTCACCAATTGCTGACCGATACCCAGCCTGACCTGAGCAGCAATGTACCATTCCAGGTAACTCTCCCAAGTTCACACACTGGGCACAATGTGCCATGGTATGGAGTACCCCTTTGGCTAGTTTGGGTCAGGTGTCCTGTCTCTGCTCCCTCCTGGCTTCCCCTCCTCCCTGGGCAGAGCATGAGACTGAAAAATCCTTGATCAGGGTGAGCGGTACTTTGACACGACTAAAGCATGGGTGTGTTATCTGGACTGCTCTCAGGCTAAAGCAAAAACACAGCACTAGACCAGCTACCAAGGAGGAGAAAAATCTTACAGCTGAACCCAGGTCAGTGAAGAACATGCTGTTCCTCTTCCTGCTTCACCTGCCATTTGGTTGCCACAGGGTGGTACTTTAAACATCTGTGGAACAAAAAGGGTACCTTAAAGTAAATGTAAAGAAATGCTTTCTTTCTGGCTAGCAGGTGATAGCTAGCTAGCTAATTTCTTTGCACCTCCCAGCTATGTGAATCACAGTTACTCATCACAGAAAGAGGCTTTGATCTTTCCCCATGTACATATCAGTTAAATAACTGATCTATCTCTTGGATGGACCTCATGCTGATACAGTTTTCCTTCCTACAGCTCCTGCAATTGTGATTCTGAATGTCTGGAAGTTTCACTCTCCTGTTGACTAGAAGCCTTTGCTTCAGGTGTCTATGTCTTAGGAAATTAAATGTTTTCTGTAGCACAGGCAGAAGGAACTTTGGTTAGCCCAGGCTCTGATCTCAGCATGAATTCTGTGTTTGCCAGAGACAGGATATATCTGGGGTCTGGTAATGCAATATCATTGTTAGGTGCCAAAGGACCAGCCTGTTCTGCTGCCCATAAAATCAGGATGTTTTTCGAGGACAGCAAGGAGATATTTCATAACATTTTTTTCCAGGACTATATTAAGCCACTTCAAAAATAGAAAGTTTGTGTCAAGTCCCATCATGGCATGCCATGTGCTTCCTGCTCTGTCCCTTCATGCTACTTTTCTGTTGTTAGCATTTTTCTTTGGCAACAAAGAACTCTCACTTACATTAAGGAAAAAAAGGGGGAAAAGAAAAGAAAACACATCCCTGTCAGCATTTTCAGAACCTCACTTTCATGAAGCTGCCCCATCCAGTTGGACACCAGCAGCCAAGGAGCATGGTGGCCATTCTGTGCCAATGAGGTGAACCAGTGGGCCCAGAATTTCTCTGGAACTCTTCAAACCTTGCCTGCCCCACCAGCTCAACCCCTGCCTCAGTAGCAGTGCTGGCATGACTTCCCCCATAGCAGCTGTCCCGAGGGAGCAACAATATGCCTTTGGCACAGGCTGGGTGTTTTCCCAGTGCCTGTCCTGCCTGGACTAGGATGGGTACCCAGGCCAGTGAGCCTTCCTGGATCCACTTTTGGAGATCTCTTGTTGACCGCAGGGCTGCGCTCCCTCTTGTCCTGAGACCACGGCCTTAGCTACCACCCCACCTTTCTGGATATCCCTATGACAGGATGGGATGCAGGGCAGGAGGAGTAGGGGGGCTGTTACTGCCAGGTGGTCCAAGATGAGCCATGGCACTTCAGCGGGACTCAGGCCGTCCCCAGTTCTCCCCCAGTGGTGTACTACTGATGAGCAGCCATGTTTGGCCAAAGGGCTCCATTTGCGGGACCATCGTCTCCTCACCCATCGTCTCATGCCGCCTGTGTGCTCCCCCTAGAGGGACGGTCCGGCAACAGGAACCCCAACCAGCTGATTGGAATGGCCATGGAATGCTGTGGAAGTGACATCTGGCTCGGAAGGGCTGCTGACTGAGGGAGGAGCAAACTGGAAGAGACTGGAAAAAGGAGAAGTTGGTGCAGAGGGGAGAGGTAGGGCAGAAGTAGTCAGGAGGCCCACAGGAAACACTTGGAGAGGGAATGAAAATGAAAAAAAGGAAGAGACAAGAACAACACAGATATGATTTAAAGACACAGACACTTGGTGAGGTTTGGAACAAAGAAATTAATTTCAAAAGGAACATTTTAGCACCAGCCAGTGTACTTTTCAGGCAGCGTGTCATGGGGATACAAGGACTCCCTCCATAGCCTCTGTCCCTGCTGCCTGTCACCCTTAGTGTCCTGTTCCATCTTGTGGAAATGGTGCCAGTATTCACATTTTCAGGGCAGTGCCTGGTAGGTTGTCATGCTCAGCTCTCTCCACAGCTTGCTCATGAAGGAGGCCCATGGCAGACACATTGGTTTTGCGTCTGGGGAACCTGCAGCATGAAAGATGAAGCAGCTTGCTCAAGGCTATCCAGGAAGGCAGGGCAGAACTGAGACCAATCCCCTTGTCTGTCCTTGAGGTCAAAAAAGAGACAAAGTTGCTGTTTGTAACATCTTTAATATCTCCAAAAGTGCACATAAATGTAGTTTGAGGTGCTCATTATGTGCAGCGCCAGGATCTTCATTTAAAATGTCTGTTTCAACATTTTCACTTCAAGCCAGCAGAAACATTCCTCTGTTTTGTCAGTGCACTACCAGCCAGAATTCTGAGCAGATATCTTACTGATATCCAGCAAATCCTATTTTATGATGACCTGTTCTGAATAACATTTTTCAGTGACAGCCACTGCTTCTTCCTGAACTAGCATCCTTCCTTGAGGCAAAAAACCCTCAACACCTCAATCATCATTATCATCAACATCATCATTATTGTTATTATTTAGTTTGAGTATGTCATGAGGACTTCCCCTTCAGCAACCCCAAGGAGCCTGCTGGCACCTGGTGGGGGATCTGAAGACTATTTACATTCCAGAGGAATCTGCTGGGAAAATCCAGGACTCTCAGGGCTTTGAACATCACACATCTGAGGAGAGATGCCTGATTGCGGTAACCTGAGATGGGGCTCTTTGCTGAGTGTCTGAAGCCCTTGTCCAGTTGCGAACCAGCTCTCTGCAAGTTTGATTGACTCCATCTACACCAGCAACAACAACAAAGCAAGCATGCAGGTGCTGGCCAAGCATGTCTGGCTGACTTTGCAAGCCCATGTAGCCTGTGGTGAGAAACCTCAGGTTTGCTGTTTGTTTGCCACATGCTCAACATTACTATTATTATTTTACTGCCTATAGCAGAGATATTCCACAGTCACAAATATCAAAGGGAAAGAAAATGTTTTATGGTTCTCCCCCACGATCCTGTTAACAGGACATGCTACCAAAGCAAAACTATTTTCTTACAGATATGGCCCCCATATTGTAGCAGGACAGACTCAAAGGTGAGCACATTTGACCACAAGTCATTTTAGACATCAACTCTTTTGCTGCACCAGCACTGCAGCTGACCTTTTATCTGTGTCTGACCTAGAGAAAAGATAATTTTTGTACAAAAAAGTGAAGACAGTAAAAGCCTGTGATCCAGGTGAAATGGTCAGACCAGTCAGTTGCCTTCAAAGCTGGCTCAGAAATTCTCAGAACTGAGGGAAAACTGTCTTTCGTTGCCATGCACATGCAGGCAGCAGCCAGCCTGGGTTCCTACAGCCTTCTCATGGATCCAGGGCCATTGTCACACCTAGCCCTCTCTTCCAGGTGGTTTTGTGTCACCCTCAATCAAACCACCCTGGGGTGAGGAAAAGAACTGTAAGGATTTTTAAAACAGTTTCACTCAACAGGCTTCTAAATGAGCCTGAAAGTGTCTTTGCTGAATGAAGGCATGGGGAACAACAGCAAAAGAATGAGCACAGGTGTTGACAACAGGTGAACTAAATGAATTTTCCAGAGGTTCAGGAAGAGAGGGAGATATTATTTAATTCCCACTCTTTGCCAGCCTGTTGAAATGAAGGTCTGAGACTGTTGCTTCTCTGATGCTGCACAAGGAGCAGCTGCCTCAGCCCCAAGCTAGGACGAAAGCCATGTGGGTGGATGGGGCTAGTTTTTAAGAGCTTTCAACATTACCCCCTGCCCAGCTCATCCCTGTGGCAGGAAGCTTCAGCTCTTGCCTCTACATCCATGGCCTTGCACAGAAGATGTACCCTGGAAGCAGAGTGAGCTGAGCAAGCAGTATTGGCTGCCTGTGCAGTTGCAATGTGGCTTTCCTGAGCACCTGGCCAGCACTCACTGCTCTCATCCCTGCCTCTAAATGCTCAGTTGCTGTTCTGATTTGTCTCAGCCCGCTTCTGCCAGCTGCCAGAAACTCATGGAAAAGTTTGGGGAGCCTCTTGCTGAACACAGAATCAACTCATCAGCCAGATTTCAGCTGTGAGAAACTCTGTGATTGCCCATTAGAAACTGCATTTTGATCTTTTTCTTCTCTGTCTGGATGACATATGGGAAGAAACAGAAATAGGGAAAATACTGTTATGAAACACAAGCCTCCACACAAGAATTTTGGGTGTCTAAGCAACAGCCCAAACCAGCATTGAAGTACACATGCTAGCTGAGGAAGCTTGGTCATGACATGGCAGTGTAACTTTGGATTGGATGCAGAAATAGGAAAGGCACTTTTTAGTTTGCCAGTAGTTTGTTTTCAGATAGCAGTTCCTTGCTAAGAAATATCACTATTTTAGACTGGACAATAGCTTGTTCAGGACAAGTTAAGTATTGTTCCCATCCACTCTGAGTAACTGTAATTCCTCTGAACAAGTTCAACATGAGCACCAGGGAGACACCAGATGATATGATGAGCCATTGCCTGCATCCTCTGTAGAGAGGGCTCCCAGGATCAGCGCTTAAGACTTACATGCTCCATACTGGTTTCCCAGTCTGTTTCTGAGGTGACTTTAAAGCCAAATCCTTATGCCAGATGCTGAATTCAGACTCAGGAGATGTCAAGATGGCTGCACTTTTACTGAACGTTAAGGAGTCCAGTTACAGGGCAAGCTCCCAGATGAGAGCAGGAAAGCCCAGAGCCCCTTCAGGAGCTTTCTGAAGCCTTTTGTGCCAACTGAGCCTTCCTAGCATTGTGACAGCTTTAGAAAACTGAAAGTCTTCCAACTTGTCTCCCACCATCAAAACAGTACAACTCAGAAACTCCTCAGAAGCCAGCAAGTAACTGCTCCCAAGCTGCTTGCAGGAGTTAACCAACCCAGCCCTTCTCCATGCTGAACTCTTACCTCCTGGTGCGGGAGAAGAGCCAGAGTGCCTCCCAGTGTGCTGGGGCATTTGCTGTTGAGAGTTGCTTTTTCCTAGAAACCTCAGAACTAATACATATGACATGGGTACAGCATAAAACACAAGAAAACACTGTGTTATCAAATGCCTAAGCAAAGCCTTTTTTGCATAAGCATGAGAGGAACCACTGACCACAGCATAAGAGTACATAAGAGTGCCCACCCTGGAGAAGAGGTGGCTTTCTGTGGTAGCACATTGGGGCAGAATGTAATCCCAAAGGCTGTGGGGAAAAAGAGAAGAGGGGTTTTGGAAGTTTCATATCCCCAGTTTAATGCCAGCAGATTATTTTGAAGCAGTTCACTTCTCTGTCTGCAGATCCATGAGAAGATTAATGCCTGCTCTCAGTGCTGCCCTTATGCCTTTTGGTTATGCAAATCAGAAGAGGAGGCATTAAATCCAGAGTTCACTTATGGCATGCAAAGGTGGATGGCTGTCAAGAGCCACAGGTTTCTGACTCACACGACCAACTGTGGTGGTTTAACACCATCCTCCTTCTTTCTCTCCCCATGCACAGATGTCTGTAACTCTACTTTCCTGGCTTAAGCTAGCATGCCAGGCAATAAAAGCTAATAAACCAGCTGTGAGCCGAGGCAACAGGGCAGTAAATACATGCTTACTCCTGCACACCTAGCAGGGACTCATACCCCAGCATTTGCTTGTCAGAGTCCAAAGGATTTTCTGTGCTTGCACTTTGGCTACCCAGTCTCACTCAGTTCTCCAGATGTATAATAATTTTCTTCCTTTTCCTTTTTAACTCTCATCGTGAACGGTTACAGCCTTAGGAATGCTTCTTATCTCCTACTGCTGTGGTTGCCCTATGGTCACAGATAATATCATTTCACCGGGTATCTAGAGTTTCACACTGCCTTGCTGCAACCCCCGGAAGTTTTGTCACCCGTTTCAGCCTGGCATGGGTGTAGGCTTATGGGTAACTCTGCTCCCATGCACCTCTGTGTGCCAAGAAGAGTGAAGATCACCTGTCTCAATGTGAGATGGCAGGACTGAACCTGCTTAGAGCTGTAGAGATTTCAGGATATGGCAATAGCTATTTGTTTATATTATGTAGCTCCAAGTCAGTTACATAAAAAGGACTTGGCAGAATGTTTTCATTTAAAACACTCTGCTGTACAAGAGAGCAAAGATAATGTGGTTTTTTTTCTTGGGTGTTTTTTTTTTCTTGGTAGAATCAAATCTGGAAAAGGTGTAGGAAGGACCATGTGTTTCTTAAAGGCTGAGTTTTCAGAAAGCAGGAACATGGAGAGTTCAAAGTTCAGTCATCTGGCACCGCAGGGTACCCCTATAAAATACACGCCAGTTTTTGTGACTTTGCTGTGAGCACACTGGGGGGATGTGCTTTCAGCACTGGGTAAATCACTGACTGTCTCTCTAAAGACCATTTGTTCATGCAGGCTATGAAGTAACAACTTTGAAGGGAGGGGAAGAAAGCATCTTGGACTTCCCCTTCAATATTTCTATTTCTAGTTTGCCAATAAGCAGTGGAAGTTTGATACTTCCTTTTATGTCTACAGTAGAGCACAAAAGTACACGGTAAACTCCTCTTTCCATTGCAAACAACTCTCACAAAAATAGCAGCACAAATTTAAGCGTGATTTCTCCTGAAGATACTAAAGGACAAAAAAGTGTAACTTACACCCATTTAACCTCCCACGAGACTCATCGTGAACCACCAGGGACATTCTTAGTGTGGGTCTGTCACACAGACAGAAAGGGTCAGGGGATGAAATAACCATGTGGGAAGTGGTAGAGGCCTTCTGCTTTAATATACAACCCTCTAAACATCCCTCAAACTAAGAAGCAGCTACATGGTATACTTCTTTAAAGTCTCACATCTAGAAAGGTTCCCAGACTTCTTCATAGTTGTTAAAAGAGGTAAAATTTTAAAGGAGAATTAATATATTTTGTTAGGTGAAAAACTCCATTCATCATAATTTTGTTGTGATTCAGTACAGTAGTCCTAGTAGTCCATAATGAAGAATCAAGCGGTTTCTGTTAAGACTCAGCAAAGCAGATCCATGCAATCACAAATCCATGTCCTTTGGGTTGGGTCATTAACACAGCTTTCATATTCTCTCTTTTCTTATGAGAAACAAACAAAGAGACTGAATATTTTCCCTTGTTCTCTCTATCGAAAAAAAAAAAAAAGAAGAAGCTTAGAAGAGAGAATATCCTTTTTTTTCTTCACATCCTAAACTCTTTCAAAAAGGAAGAAAAAAGGTTTTGTCCTGTATCTTTGTGCCACCGCTTTTGCCTTAAGCTGCAGACCTGTAGTAGTATTTCAATACTGAGTGCCTTTAGCCAGCTTTACAAGATGATGGAAACACAGCCTCTGTTTCAGCACTTCCTTTAGAGACAGTCAGGGTTTTTCTCACATTGTTGAAATTCTCTAATAGATTTCACCACTTAAAGGGGAAAATGAAATTACTTGTCTCCTGGATTCCCCCATTACCATCATCAGAGGAATAACATACAAAAAGTTGTAAGGACCTGTTGGGAAGCTCTTCTCCTTGTAAAGAATATTTTATAAACATGTTCTGGTTATAAATCCATCTTGTTAGTCTAAACACAAATACATTTTGATAGCACTAAATGATTATATTTTCATGAAAGTTGCAAATTCTTGACAGCCCCTGCCTTGCAGAAAACGTATTTTCAAGAAGGAAAATTTTTGTGTGTCTTTGTGTCTGTGCATGCATGTCTGAGACCTACACGAAAAATATATGTAAAAATCCTTTTGACTCAAGGTGGCCTTGTGCACCAATCACAGACATGACCACTATTGTATTAAATAAACCACAAACTGGTTTTCCTACCAAAACACAACTTCCATTTTTGGTGCCACCAGAAACATGGTACTTTTCAGGCAAGGGGATGATCCTAAAAATTTCCCAGGGAATGCAAGAGAAAAAATGGAAGACAATATAATGAGAACCCTCAGACTTCTGAACTTATCTTTGGACTATTCAGAGCTATGATTAGATCTCCTGTGCTTTCTGACTTCTTTGCTTACCATCTGAGAAGGAAAAGCTTCCCATGTTACTCATTAACAAAAGAAAACATACTTTTGAGTAATTTTTGGACTAGAAAAATGTTTGTTCCCTTGATTTTGAACCTTGTGCTTTCCATAGAAGTCTGTGAAAATGTTCAGCAGGCCTGGAAATCTCCTTAGAATTCAAGATAGTATTACCACATGTCTCAGGATTCCTGGAGTTATCTGACTTTGCAGATGACTGCACAGTGTTAAGTGACCACAGGGGATCCCAAGTATGACCAACTGGGACAACATGGACATTGAACCATTATAATTGTTTGGGATTTTTGACCTAAATAATCATGCTAACAGTGAATGTGAATGCCACTGGCAAGCCCTTCTACCTTCTGTAAGTACATCATTTAGTTTTAACCTTTCTGTGTGCCCGTGGATAGTCTAAAGTGGCAGCAGAAAGAGATCTGTAAATCTGGGCAACCTGCTAACAGTCTCATCTTGTTGCTGGTAGCAAGGCCACAAATCACAGTGGTGGGACCCAGTTCTTGACTTCCCTATTCAGATCTGTGAGTCTGAAGGCAATGGTAAGGCAGATGAGACTCAGACACTGAGTTTGTCGTTGTACTGTCTTGCCAGTTAATAGGTATGAGCAAATTAGCCTTCCCTCAAAGTCATGGTCTGTCTTTGGAACCATGGTTACATTTATTAATATCACAAGTTACAGTTGATAGCAAAATCACATAATGTGTTAACAAAAGGCTACAAAGGTCTATGACCAAAATCTCAGCAGCTTTGGGAAATAATTGCCTTAGATCTTTAATAAAAGATATGAGTTGCAATATCTGTGTTCTTACAATCAGGGATTTACTAAAACAGACAACATAGACACTGGTGGGGTAAAATGTGGTTTTTTTTTGTTTTTGTTTTTTCCAGATATGAGATCGAGTATATCAGCATTTAGTTTCATAGAATCATAGGATGGTCTGGTTTGGAAGAGGCCTTACAGATCATCCAGTTCCAACCCCACTGTTGTGGCAGGGACACCACCCAGTAGACCAGGTTGCTAAAAGCCCTGTCCAACCTGGCCTTGAACACTGCCAGGGATGGGGCAGCCACAGCTTCCCTGGACAACCTGTTTCAGTGTCTCATCACCCTCATAGTGAAGAACTTCTTTCTAAAATCTAATCTAAATGTCCCCTCTTTCAGCTTAAAGCCATTCTCCCTTGTGCTGTCACTACATGCCCTTGTAAGAAGTCCCTCTCCAGTTTCTGATATTCTAACAAAATACATGCATTAATTTCATTTGCTAAAGATGTACATGAAGATCCATCTCAGTGGAGGTTAAAGCTCCATGCTGGGGAGCTGAAGCATTTGCTCCAGGGAGGAACATACTCAGCTCTGCTATCAGAGGTGTCTTCTGACATAACTGCAAATTGCCAGAAGCACTAATTTTAGCCAAAGCTATTTGTCAGGTCTAAATGTCAGATGACTGGCCATAATCAAGGTGGGCTAATGTGTTTGAAACAAAGTTCATCAGAGACCTCATAGGTCTCATAGCATTTTGATAAAATACTGTGAGTGATATGGAGGTGGAGGGAAAGCCAACAAAATGGCAAACATTACTGAGCAGTTTTCTTTTTGTTGTCTCTGTGAGCCAGGTGGGGTTTCCATGAATTTAGTGTCTCTCTCCTGACCCTTGCTTTGTTTCCTCTGAAGCTGTATAGGCTCTGATGATACCCTTATGCCAGGTAGCCCCTGGCCACAGAGCCACCTCCTTCTCCTTGTCAGGGGACCTCAGGTGAGGGGGCAGAAATAAACTCAGACCCCTTCATCTTATAGTCACCCCTGTGGGGAGAATTCCAGCGGGTCAGACCCTGCCTCTAACAGAGAGCAAGAAAGTGCCCCCACCCTCCTGTCCACATACCCCACATCCTGGCACAGCCATGGGCTTCTGGCAGCCCCGAACCCCAGTGCTGCAGGGGAATTGCCTGGCCCTCACAGCCAAGGGCTCAACAACCCTTTCCCTGTGCATTCCCCAGCCCAGGGCAGCCATGGGACAAGCTTTTGCAGGGATACAGGCAGGCATTGAAGCAGTTGTGCCCCAGCTCCCAAGCGAGCACATACACCCATGCTAACACTCGTTACGTTTTCGGGAACTGGGATCATTTTTCATCAGCGCCTGGAGGTATCCACGTAATTTTAGAAAATACACAGGATCCTCCGCCTCAACTGACCTCATTTTGATTTGTGAATTGGGATTTTTTTTTTCTTGTCAAACCTCTTCCGGGGGTTGCAATGCCCAAATTAGGACAAGAAGGCAAAAGGGACAGTGCGTTCCAGTGCTCTTATTTTTTCTTCTTTCTGGTTATTAATTAGTAGAAGTGAAAAATAGGACTTAAGGAAAATTAGTGTGGTTTTATTTTTTTTTTAATGGAATGCCTGTTTCATTAAATAAAAATACGTATTTCTCCCAGAACAATCTGGAGAGAAATTACAAGCTTTGATGGAAAAAATTTGATTGCCTTTAATATTTTTCTTAGGAAAACTCTTCTTTCTGATTTTGAGCAATTTTTCTTTGAAATGTAAGCTCTTCTAAGCACTAAAAACATAAAACACAAGAAAGTATCTTCTTTTTTTTTTTTTTTTTTTTTTAATGAGCAGAAACATTCCCATTTGGATTTCTCCCTTCTGTCCCAAAGAAGAAAAATTTTAAGTGACATTCCTGAGAATGTTAATGAAATGCAAAAGATATATTCTGCTCTCACAAATATCTGTACATATCCTACCCACAATGCCATTTCAGTGTGCAACAGTGGTACTCCACAGTACCTGCCTGATTTCTTATTTGCTTGCAAGCTTAATTCCTCCTTATCTTGAAGGACAGAAATCCATAGACCAAGTTTGTCCTTGCTGTAATTCTGATGTTATTCTGTCACTGCTGCATTCAGTCCATTATGGTTGTGAAGTGTGCTTAGCTGGCAAGGAAATTAGATGAGCGTATGTGCTTAATTTTAAGCATGCTTTTAATGCTATCCCTTTTCAGGAAACCACTTAGACACATGCTTAACAGCCTGTGTGCTTGAAGTTAATTAAGTGAGTAATTGCTTTTCTGAATGTGGGCCTGAATAGGGATGGACTGAAGCATGTACTTCAGTTCCCAGTTAAATTGTGTCCTAAAAAGCAACTGTTTTCCTAACCCTTAAACTCCCCTTGCTCAGTTCATTTCATTCCTGCCACAGCCAATTCATCCCTCTTTGCATAACTAGAATCCAATTGGAACGAGTTGTAGCCTCTTCATACTAGCTCTAAATATACTTGTAAATAGCTGTAATTAAATCCAGAAATCTAGTAACGTGGCATCAATTAACCTAATGGAGAACTGAGAGAGAAATGTGGTTTCTGAGGCAGTAAAATTCTGTGCCCTGGAACACAACATGCACTGTTTAAAACCTGGCTCAGAAGGCCTCTAGGAAATACTAAACCTTGTCAGGACTGGGTTGGTTTTGATAGGGGCTGGAGAAACGGCATAAAGTTCAGATGCCCCAGAACTTTTCTGGGGTGCAGCGGTCGCTTTGGTTGCCAGGTGCCGGGCAGGGACCCTGGGCGAGTGGGGCTGGCCCCAGTTACAGGCACCCCGGTTACAGTAGCCATCCGCCACTGGTTCCCGTGATTTAAACCACGTTCCCATTGCCTCGCAGGCTTCTTTTAGAGATAAATCAGCGCAACCGGCCGCCTCCTGCTTGTCCTGATCCATACCAGGGAAACACTTGGAAATGGAGGGCGTTAGGCAGGACCCGCCGGAAGGCTCTGCGGGACACCGCCCGGCCCCATGCCGCTCTCCCGTCCCTACAGAAGGGGCCTCCCCGCCAGCTCCGTCTGAGAGCTGCAGTAACATGTGCTGCCGTGCCGTGCCAGAGGTCGGTACTGCAGCTACCGCGACTGCGGGCGCGGCGTGGCGGCAGCGGGGTAACGTCACCATGACGAGGCACAGCATAGGATGAGAGAGGCGATTAATCAGTAGTTTTTCCCTTACTTCACGCAGGCAGTACGTAACTTGTGCTAACATAGCAAACAATGTGGTGTTAACCCGTCCACTTCTTCATTATAATGAAGTAATGGCAAATTTCTGGCTCTGTCCACCTGTCCTGAGGTGGCTGCCAAAACTGTGGTCCAGAGGGACAGAAATAGGTACCATTGTCCCTGCTGCACAGGCAAGCTGTGACAGATGGGGTGTACCACTTACATGTCTCTCAAAGACTGTTCCACGAGTTCAGCACATACTAACGTAAAGAAAGTGACTTTGCCATCCTTTCATGGTACATCCTAATTCTTACGTGTATTAAGCCTGTCGTATGGCAAGCTACTTCCCCTTCTCCTGGTTCACTTGACTGGCACCTCTCTGACCTCCTCCAGGAGCACTTCGGTTTGCAGAGGCAACAAGCCTGAGCCTCACCCACCTGCAATCTCTGGTAAGAACTGATGTTTGAAATACCTGCATGGACACTGCACAGCTAGAGGATTCTAGCGTTGCCTGCTCAGTGGGGGAAAAAAAAAAAAAGCTCCCTCCAGCTGCTGGTAAGACTTAGGGTGCATAACTCTGTGCAAAGCTTACACAGTATTGACTTGGTCTGTACATTTTACCAGCACTATGTGTATGCCTGTGTGAACTCATGTTGTACGTAGTAAAAACTGGTCTCTCACATCCTGTGACCGGTAATTTGTATTTACCCTGTAACATACTGAATGGGTATACATATGAGACAAAGGTTTCACTAAGTGGAAACACTGGCAAGAAGGAAACATGGATTGCCACATTATCGCACTGCAAACACCAAAGTGCCTCCAGCCTGTTTCTCTTCAGAGAAACAGGCAAATCACATGAATGATTCATAAACATTAGACTATACAAGGAAAGGCGATGAGGAAATCTGCCGGAAACTGTAAGGCTGGAAAATGGTGTCTTTTGTATTAACATTTACAGCCAAATAATATGCTGCACTATGACCCTGTAGGCACCAAACTGTCACTGGAGCAAAGAGCCATTAACAAACTGTAGCACCACAGAAGTTTTTGCTATGGCACAGGTGTGAATTTCCTGATACCTCACTGCCTGCCTGGAAAACTAGCTTGAGCCTGGGCCCTTGCAAGATGATGAAGTTTCCACCTCTGGAAAAACTCCAAGTCAGTTCTTTGAACAGTGTTTTCTTCTGCGGTGGTAGCAACCATCACTACAGCTGCCAGAAAAACCTATGAACCACAGAGAGGACCTGCTGCACAGCAGGCCAAAATGTGTCTGGTTCCGGAAACAGATAAATATTAAGATCTAGCTTGACAGAGATACAGTAGGCATCTCTAGAGACCCAGGCCCATCTGCAGCAGGGATCGCAGAAAAGGAGCTCTGTACTTCCCTGAAGGCCTTTGCCTCCTCCACTAAAGCCTGTTGAGGACTTCATCCGCTGCCTGAGCTCTAGTCCAGACTGCTATAAATTAGGCTATGTGCCTGTGCTTGCTGCTGTGGTCACAGCTTCCCCACAAGTGATCTTCTCCAGCACTGTTCTCCCTCTCCAGACTTCTCACACAGAGGCCCTTCTGCCTTGGCACAGGAAATCAGAAAGTAACACATCCCTGTGAGTTAGCAGTGAACAGTTCTCAAACATGATCTGGATCATGATAAGGGTTCAACACTGTCCCACATGACCTCCTTGTCTCTAAATTTGAGAGACATCAATTTGACAGTGTCATGGTTTAAGCCCAGCCATAACTGAGAAAACAACAGTCTCTCTCTATCACTCCCCCCCACCCCCTTCCTCCCAGAGGGATGGGGAGAATTGAAAGAATGTAACTCTCGTGGGTTGAGATAAGAACAGTACAGTAACTAAGGTATAACACAAACCACTGCTGCTACCGCCAATAATAAGAATGGTAAGGGAAGTAACAAGGGCAGAGAATACAATCGCTCACCAGCCACCAACCAATAACCAGCCTGACCAAG